>CAUYPK010067274.1:0-27019 GCA_963574355.1 Loris lydekkerianus | reverse complement strand
CAAAAAAATCGTATTTTTCAATAAATTAAAGTCAATGCAACACCCATGCAAGCTAGAATGCTAGCTGTTTGGTGAACAAGGACTTGACATCAGAACAAGAAGTCTATAATCCCAAACTTTACATGGTGTGATCTTTTGTTCAAACTGTATCCATTCCTCGCATTGATGATGTAAAACCCAAACCCATTCCTCTTTGTGTGTGGGTTTGTGATCTTGCCATTTCATACTGAGCATCTAGATTTCTAAATACTTCTTCCTGTTGTTTCAAAGTCTTGTAACTGTCTTCATCAACTGAGCTACATCCAGCTTCATCTTCACTCTAAATATCAAACAAAAAATACAGTACCATTAAATCCTATTTTCAAGATACAAATTTGACCCAAATTACCTCCCATTCATTCATTAAACATCTCCAGAGGGCAAGGCAGTCTCTTCTAGGTCTGGAATACAGTAGGATGCAACAAAAAGTAAAGTCAGTTTAGAACAGTGGCTCTCAACCTGTAGGTAGCGACTACCCCCCTACCTGTAGGTAGCGACTACCCCCTCCCCCATTTAACTATTATTTCTTTTTTATAAACATCAGCATTTTCAACCCCCCCCCCCATTTTTTTGGCAGGGACCGTGTTTGAACCTGCCACCTCCAGTATACAAGGCCAGCGCCCTACTCCTTGAGCCACTGTCACCGCCTGCGACCCCTTTTAAACAATGAAAATACATTGCAGCATTAGGAAGGTTGAGAACCACTGATCTAGAGGGATAGCAAAAACCACATAATATGTAGAACATGACTGGGGTTGAGGGGGCTCATGCCAGCACTTTGGGAAGCTGAGGTATAAGCAGAAGTGGGAACAGAGCACTCCAGGAATGGTACTGCTTACTATTTTACAATAGATAGTGGGGGAAAAACTCTAAAGATGGCATCTGAACAAGGGCTAATAGCAAATGCAAAGTTCCTCTGGCATGTTCCAGAAATAGCCAGCTTAGTGGAGTTTAGTTTAAGGCAAATATTTTCTCAACAAAAAGCCAACTGCCTAAGTAAAAACCGAAGTCTGTATTTTATGTATAGACCTTTCTAGACTGTCATATTTAAATTTAATCCTGTTAGCTGTATAAAGTCTGATAAAAACCTAATCTTCTACAATCAAAAAAAAGTTCCTCCGCCAAAGTCCCCATAAAACTTTGTAAAGAAAGCCATGCACAATTAATCCTAAGAAAGCAGTATTTTTTTCCTGCAAATTCATCAATTCCTTTTTAAAATTTCATCTTTACATGCTAAAAGAAGCTTATGATTTCACAAGTTTACCTAAGATAGTAATAGCAAACAATGTCTACTAAAATGTTTTAGAGTTAAGAACTAATGTTATCTTGATAATAGAAGTTAATATAGAGAATATTAATATGAAGTATGTAACTCACCTTAATACCCATTAATTTCCTAAACTTCACGTTTTGGTCCTTGTTTCCAAAATTCAATTTTTCCCATATTTCAGCAGATTGGGATTTGTCCTGTTAAGAAACATTAAAGTTTTAGAGTATATAAAATCTAAATACTTTTTTATAAAGAATATTAAATCTCTTCATACATAGTCTAACAAACTATAACATTTATAATTAAGATAAAGTAAAGAAATGTAAGCAAGTACCTCATCATCTATCTTTATGACAAAACCAAAGTCAAAGAGCCTCTATTCCTTTTATAAATGCATGGTAAGATTGGTTTTCTTTGAAAGCTGAAGTATACATTTAATTCTAGTATTAAGTAATTGCAGGCTCTCAGAATCAAGATAAGACCAATCTAATCTTTTGCAATTTGAATGTTTTTCTAAGCAATCACTGAGGAATAAAAGACGGGAATAAGAGAACTTACCCCTTCTTTCTTGCCTTGCCAAAGCATTTTTCTTTTTTTCTCTTGCTCAGCAAATTTCATTGGATTCACAGCTGCTGGGTTATAATAGCTAGGTACAGCTATTCCAGTCTCTGCCAAAGCTTTAGCTTGCAGGGCTGCCATTTGAGCAGCCATAGCTATCTGAGGTGTTACTTGTGTTCCTGATGCCAACAGGGCAGCAACATTCAGAACAGAACCTCCAGTAGCAGCAGCTGCTAAAGAGAATGTAAGTATAAATTTCAAGACAAACAAACTTCTTCTAATTTACATCAGTGCATTATTTATATATAAGTTAACAATGTGCAAAAAGACCAAATTATTTTCACCAAAGACATGGAAATGATTTACATTAAGCTTATAGGCGTTTAGTCATAATAACACAGATGATAGCTTCACCCCATTGGCTCCTCAGCCAAGCACATACACCAAATTCCTGAACCTGTGTACATTAAGCTTATAAATAACATTTGGCAAACAGAGTGCTCATCAGTGGCCATACTTCTGTAAATATCCCTGATATATGAAGATATTTCTGAGGATGAAGAGAATTTTGAATAGAGTAAGAAGATAGTAAGAAAGTATGATTTTGGGTGGCGCCTGTGGCTCAAAGGAATAGGGTGCCGGCCCCATATGCTAGAGGTGGTGTGTTCAAAAACCCAGCCCTGGCCAAAAACTGAAAGGACAAAAAAAAAAAAAAAAAAGTATGATTTCAGTGGGAAGAAACTATAGCACTTGTAGTTTTCATAGACATTTCACTGACACACACAAGAAACATTACATGTAACAGGTACTAAGGCTAGGTTCTATAAAGGGTTAGGTACCAGGATTTGTATTTCCAATGTGATTGAGTCAGTCCTCCAAAACAGACTTTTCTAATTTCATATTTTTTGTTAGTCCACATGCATCCATCAAAGTTTTGCTATAATTATGTATATAAAACAAAGTGGCAGCCTGTAAAAATTTGGAGCATTAAAAAAAAAAAAAAAAAAAAATCTATTACTTACTAAGAATGTCAGAAATAAAAAAACTTCCCAGATCAAATTTCATATGGAATCAACAGTAAGCTCTCCTAACCTTCAACCATCCACAGGCAATGTTTTTGTGTTGTTTAAAAAACTTGACTTATGGGGTGGTGCCCGTGGCTCAAAGGAGCAGGGCGCCGGCCCCATATGCCAGAGGTGGTGGTTTCAAACCTAGCCCCCCCCCCCCGAAAACTGCCAAAAAAAAAAAAAAAAAAAAAAAAAACTGACTTGTTGGGCAGTGACTATGACTCAGTGAGTAGGGCGCCAGCCCCATATACCGAGGGTGGCGGGTTCAACCCTGACCCTGGCCAAACAGCAACAAGAACAACAAAAAATAGCTGGGCCTTGTGGTGGGCGCCTGTAGTCCCAGCTACTCAGGAGGCTGAGGCAAGAGAATCACCTAAGCCTAGGAGTTGGAGGTTGCGGTGAGCTGTGATGCCAGGGCACTTTACCCAGGGCAATAAAGTGACTATCTCTACACACACACACACACACACACACACACACACAAAAACCAAACAAAAAAACAAAAAAAAAACTTGACTTATTGCAAGAGTAAGAAACAGATAATAGTACATATTTGAGATCAGTTCACTTCAATGACCTGTATTCCCCAAATCTTAACTAAAAGATACTTGCAGGAATGACTAACATGATACAGGCATGAAAATAGTCACTATTCACGATTTAAAAAAATTATCTGCAGGGACCAAGTCAGAAATATGTAAGGAAATACATGAAGTAAGAAACAGTAAAAGCAAAAAAAAATTTTCAGTGTAGTAGGTAGGGATCATGGGTGTTTTTTTTTTTAATTACTTTTCTCTATTTTTCAAATTTTCTACAAAGAACATGGCACAATTCCATTAAAAAAAAAAAATTACCTGCAGCAATTTCTTGTTGTTTTTGTTTTTCAACCATTTCCTTTTCTCGTTGTTCTTGTAATTTCTTCGCTCTTTCCAACCTGAAAGGATAATTAAAATACCTTTAAAATAACATAAAACTACTATGCATCTTTACACCTCTCCGTATGTAAACATGTAGTAACATTTTACACAGAATTTTAAATTAATGTTTAACACCCCTTCCTCAATTGGCATTTGTATGCACAGAAAAATCATTCTTTAGATGGGTTACAGTAAAAGACAGTTTAATAGTGGCTTTAAACATTTTTGAATTGAGTAGTCAAAAACTAGAACTGGAATGGTTTTTATATGCAGTTCCCACAAAAATGGATGAAAAATTAAAAATTATTCAAATCTTTACCAGCGCTAGTAGTAAGAATTAAAAATAAAATCTTGCAAGTATTGCAAACTAAGTATATTTCAATGCATATTAATTAGTAAATTTAAGTTTATAGAAGTACCTAAATCAGTGGTTCTCAACTTTATTAAAGGCCCACAGCATTAGGAAAGGTTGAGAACCACTGATCTAAATGGTTGTTGGGGGAATGAGCCAGAACCAATCAAAACATTGAGATAATGTTTGTTATGTGTAAGCAAAAGCAGACTTTATTATAGGCTCCAAGTTAGGAAAAATTAAAAAGCCAAAAATGAAAGGACAAATTCTGTCATTCTCTGTAACCCAATAAAACAGAAGGAAACACTCTCTTTATTAGGAAACTACTTCTAGTAGCTGAAGAAATTTACCATTAGCAAAGGAATTGGGAATATGATACTTCATTCCCAAATTAAAAATGAATTCTGGTTATACTAAATTTACTAATGAAAATGCATTATCAATGCATTGTCAGGTCTGCTTTTCCTATGTAGCAAATAGTAAGTAATAATATCTTCATAATGAGTTCTTGAAAGTGAGATTCCTTTTCATAAAAAATATTACTTGATTTGCCAATGGTAAGTGAAGTGCTACCCATTCCCATGTGGTATAAAGGGATAAGGATTCCAGGCAAGGTGGTTTTTGTTTTGGGGCCGCATGGATAAAATACAGTGGAAGTAAATTGTGAAGCGCTGAAACTTACATACAGGGAATTTAACCACCTATGATCTTACTTCCTCTTATTGAGTACATATGCAAAAAAGATATAAACTTGATTTTTTGTCCTTGAGAATAAAAGTTTCTCATTACAAGTAAAAATAAAATGTAGGTCAGACATCTGAAAACTATTTCCAAAGCAGTTTCAAAGCAGCCACAGAAAAATCAGTGTTCTAAAATTAGAGGACTTCATGTGAACTTTTTGCCTGAAAGTTCCCCAAGCAGTATTTTTCTATCAATAAAGGTTTCCAATGCCAGTAACACCTTCACCTTATAAAATCCAAAATCTAAAACAGAAATATAGTATACAAGTAAATAAGACTAAACTTTAGGGCTGTATAAACATCTGTTGGATTTTATTTCCTAATTCTGTTGATTTTAGTTCCAGAAAGAAAACACCAGCGAAAGCTATTGGATTCATTAAAATGGCCACTGCAGGTTTGAAATTAACACCATTCACTACAGTGAACGGGATGAAGAAGGGGTGAGCTCACACCTTTGCTGCTGCTGTTCAGCTGGAGTTTCTGCCAGGCTGGGTTCACAGGGCAGCAGCACATCAGGTTACATTGTGATAACTGTATTTTTATAATAAAAAAAAAAATACAAACTCAATTTCGTAAAGAAAAAAAGTTAAAATCCCAAGAGCCTATTTTTCAGAATATGGGAAAACCTGCAAACCAGTGCTTAGATTTTATTTTACTTCTAGCCTCTCTGTATAAGGCCATTCTTTGAATAGTTTGCAGATTTCAATCAGACAGCCCTGCTGTGTGGTTCCACAATTATTTGTCTTTGAAACAGTAGAAGAGTTATCAGAAATCAAAGTTTACAAGATCAAGTTAGTTGGTTTATAATGTGTATCTTATTTGGTACCTTCAAAATAAGAAAACTATCGACAGAATTCTTATTGTTTCAGGTATTATTTTCTTGATGGAGAAAATAAAAAAGGCAAAGCCATATTAGAGGCAAAATTAATAGTTCTTGAACCAGATTTAAGACTCAAAATATTATTGGGAGTCTAGATTTCTTAAGAAAAATGAATCATTTAATTTTAAAGAAAAAAAAGGGTATTGTTGGAGAAATCACAATCTTTCTAGTTGTATAAACATTCAAGAGGAGAATTAACAAAGTACTTACATAGTTCTTGATCACAGAAGGTGCCACAGCATTTATAATTAAAGTATTTCAAGTATCCGTGGCTAAAGAAATTCATTTTATCCAAACGATGAGCATCTACTTAAAGTTGAGAAGGGAAAAATGAATAAGACATTTACATACCTCCTAGCTAAAGCTTCCTGTGCATCCATTGCTGTGTTTCGGCCTCTGAATGGAGGTGGGCTAGGAGTCCGGCTTAAACTTCTGCTAAATCTTCTTGGTTTTTCAATTCTCTTCTTTCTATCTCTACAGTAAATCACAATTTACATGTCAATTACTTCAGAACCTCCATAGTTGACCCTCTCTACATCAACCACCTCCTTTAGCTGACTTAATTTTCATACACTGGACATATATACCACATGTATGTTACCAGTGGCAGGCCTGGTTCTTTATGTTGACCACTTTTTGTTAGTTCCTTGGGTGGTTAACTTACAGAGGTTCTACTGTATGTTCACATGATTCAACAAAAATCTGTATGATACAAAAACATGTATTTTGAACCCTTTCCTTCCTTTTTACTTTTTCTGCACACCTTATGTAGTTATTATTACAAGTTTCCTGTACATATGGCCATTTTTTCCCCCAGAGGTAAGACCTAAGTGGTTGGGTTTTTATTAGACAGAAATGAATACAGAAGAAGTAAAAAGCACTAGAGCTTCTGGAAGGGGGAAAGAAGGCTATGGCCAGTTTTTTAAAAAGTTGATTTAACCAGGGCCGGGCACAGTGGCTCGCCTGAGCTCAGGAGTTCAAGACCAGCCCGACCAAGAGTAAGATCCTATCTCTAAAAATAGCCAGGCGTTGTAGTGGGTACCTGTAGTCCCAGCTACTTGGGAGGCTGAGGCAAGAGGATTGCTTGAGCCTAAGAGTTTAAAGTTGCTGTAAGCTATGACGCCACAGCACTGTACCAAGTACAATAAAGTGAGACTCTGTCCCAAAATAAAAACTTGTTAAAGACAGACACATGAAAATAAGATTAGCTTTGTATATCAGTTATTTTATACTCCTGTAGGTCAGTATGTTCACAACAGGGATTGACAAATCAAATGTTCCTACTATTTTAATCTATAATGAATAAAATTGTAGACACTTCCAAAACCACAAAGTTAATACTGAAATTACTACTAAAAGATTAATGGCCAGGCACAGTGGCTCATGCCTGTAATCCTAATACTTTGGAAGACCCAGGCAGAAGGATTGCTGAGGCTAGGAATTCAAGACCAGCCTGAATACAGCTCTAATATTTTCCTAGTAAAAAGAACAAAGATTTTGGGGGATAAAAATAGAAAAATCAGCTTGGCATAGTGGCATGTGCTTATAGTCTTAATTTCTCCAAAGACTGAATCAGGAGGATGGCTTGAGCCCAGGAATGTGAGGGTGCAGTGAGCTATGATAATACCACTGCAATCCAGCCTGGGCAACAGAGCAAAACCCTATCTAAAAAAGAAAAAAAGGGGGTGGGGAGTATGATGGCTCACTCCTATAATCCTAGCACTCTGGGAGGCCAACACGGTGGATTGCTTGAGCTCAGGAGACCAGTCCAAGCAAGAGCGAGACAATGTCTCTACTAAAATTAGAAAAAGTAACAGTGTTGCAGTGGGCACCTGTAGTCCCATCTACATACATCTACTTGTTAGGCTGAGGCAGGGAGCATTGCTTAAACTCAGGAGTTTGAGATTGCTGTGTGTGTTGTAAGCAGTTGCCACAGAACTCTAGCCTGTTCAACAAACTCTCCTTTAAAAAAAAAAAAAAAAAAAAAAAAAGTGGGGCAGCGTCTGTGGCTCAGAGGCAGGGCACCGGCCCCATAAGCCAGAGGTGGCGGGTTCAAACCCAGCCCTGGCCAAAAACTGCAAAAAACAAACAAACAAACAAACAAAAAGGAAACACCCCACAAAACTCAAACCAGTCTGATCAAAATAAAGGTTATCAGTTATCTAACTAGAAATGTCATAGTGACCAGACTTGCCAAAAAAAATCATTAAAAATTAACCATGGCCTCATTTACCCTTAGCTTTAATAAATTTCGTAATTAGGTTCAAATTAAACTTCTATAAACTAAAAGCACTAAAACTAATTTGTTAAAGATCAAACAAGTGATAAACCACAAAAACGAAGTCTTTAAAATAACTGTAGGTGGCGCCTACAGTTAAAATAACTGTAGGTAGCTCAGAGGGTAGAGCACTGGCCATACAACCGAGGCTGGTGGGTTCAAACCCGGACCAGGCCAGCTAAAACAAGGACAACTGTAACAACAACAACAAAAATAGCCAGGCATTGTGGCAGGCATCTATAGTCCCAGCTACTTGGGAAGCTCAGGCTAGAGAATTGTTTAAGCCCAAGAGTTTGAGGTTGCTGTGAGCTGTGACACCACAGCACTCTGCCAAGGGGGACAGCTTGAGACTCTTTCAAAAATAAACAAATAGCCAGGCATTTTGACAGGTGCCTATAGTCCCAGCTACTCAGGAGGCTGAGGCAAGAGAATCGCTTAAGCCTAGGAGTTGGAAGTTGCTGTGAGCTGTGATGCCACAGCACTCTACTGAGGGCGATAAAGTGAGATTCTGTCTCTACAAAATAAAATAAAAGAAAATTTAAAAATAAAATAAAATAAATGTAGATTAATTTTTAACTGTATTTCAATCTTTTTTTACAGACTAAAGTAGCAATAAATTAACAAAAAAGTACTTCTATTAAGTTCATACACATAGACATGTGTGTATAACTATCCTATTAGCTGTCTTATATCTATTTGCTCTGTCTAGCACTTAAAATGAGTTTGGGTTCTTGGGCAATTTACTTGATCTCTCTAGGCCTGATAGATTTAACTCACAACATGGTTTTTCTGAGGATTATGTAAGTAAATACACCCAAAGACTGTTAGCATATAGCACATGATAGTCATACAATAAATGCTAGGTTAGGTACTGTAATCCTAAAAATACAATAAATTCAGCGTTCAAAACAACTGAATTTTAATAGAATTATTCATACTTACAACTTCTCAGGTTAATCACACAAAAATGTGAGAATGTTATACAAGTGTTTAGGGTTTTGTTCTTGATTGGTTAGGTAATGATTAAAATAAAATAATTTTATCATAATCCGTGTTGATAAAAGATGAATACCGAGGGGCCTATTTTATTCAGAATGATGGTCACCTACCGACTTCTGCTCCTTGTCCTACTCCTGCTTCTAGTCCTATGCCTGTGTCTTGATCTTGAGCGGGAGCGAGATCTGATCCTCCGTTTTCTTTCTCTGCTTCTGGATCGTGATTTCTTCCTCTCTCTGCTTCTAGATCGTGACTTCTTCCGCTCCCTACTCCTGGATCGAGACTTCTTCCGCTCCCTGCTTCTACTACGATGGCGTCTGAAATGAAAGCACAGAAATTTATAGTTACTCAGAGTTATGTCATTTCAATCACACATATTATGATTTATAGTAATGCAATCAAGATTGACAATAAACTATTCTGTATTATTTACAGATAGGATTATTGAGGTTTTTAAAGCAGTTACTAACTAAACATGGACCTTCATACTTAGTATTTCATGATCCCTCCTAGGGAATACGGTAAAGCTGTAATAGGCCAAAAACCTTCAATGCTGAAATTTAATCCCAAATAAGAGTGTGTTTAAAGTCTACTCACTGCCCTAAGAAAGTACTTACAATTTATTTACTACTGAAAAATTTTGAGACTCTTGACACCACACATGTATTCCCCACGGAATTCTCCAAGCAAGATGGTAAACACTGGTCTCTTAAAACAAAGAAACAAACAAAAACCCATTGAGCCATGACTCAAGTTTCTAAAAAACCTATACCAAAAACAAAAGAAAAAAGAAACCTGGGGGCAGCACCTGTGGCTCAATGGAGTAGGGCGCTGGCCCATATGACAGAGGTGGAAAATTCAAACCCAGCTCTGACCAAAAACTGCAAAAAAAAAAAAAAAAAAAAAAGAAACCCGGGTGGTGCCTGTGGCTCAAGGAGTGCGGCGCCAGCCCCATATACTGGGGGTGCTGGGTTCAAGCCTGCCCCTGCCAAACTGCAAAAAAGTAGCAGGGCGTTGTGGTGGGCACCTGTGGTCCCAGCTACTCGGGAGGCTGAGGCAAGAGGATCGGTTAAGGCCAAGAGCTGGAGATTGCTGTGAGCTGAGACGCCATGGCACTCTACCAAGGGAGACAAAGTGAGACTCTGGTCTCTAAAAAATAATTAAAAACAAAACCAAAACAAACAAAAAACTAAAAACAAAAAAAACCCTACAGAAACAATTTAACAATTTTTTCAGTGCAGGACAGATTAATTCATGAGGTTAAAGGTCAGGCTCAGTGGCTCACGCCCATAATCCTAACACTTAGGGGCCAAGGTAGCTGGACTGCCTGAGCTTACACAAGTTTGGGACCAGCTTGAGCAAAAGTGATACCCTGTCTCTAAAAATAGCCAGGCATTGTGGTGGGAGGCTGTAGTCCCAAGCTACTTAGGAGGCTGATGCAAAAGAATTGCTATTGGAGCCCAAGAGTTTGAAGTTGCTGTCTCAAAAATAAATAAATAAAAATCTAGCCACTAATTAAGTATGTTAGCTATCCCTTATCCACCAGCCTTAGAAACCATTTTTTAATTTATCAGTAAGTTTATCACAAAAGGCTTCAGCTTGTGGTAGGTAAAGGTACAAGTCAGGAAAAAATATCAGTTTCTAGGGCGGCGCCTGTGGCTCAGTGAGTAAGGCGCCAGCCCCATATACCAAGGGTGGAGGGTTCAAACCCGGCCCTACCCAAACTGCAACAACAACAAAAAAAATAGCCAGGCATTGCGGCGGGTACCAGCTACTCGGGAGGCTAAGATAAGAGAATTGCCTAAGCCCAAGAGCTGGAAGTTGCTGTGAGCTGTGACGCTACAGCACTCTACTGAGGGTGATAAAGTGAGACTCTGTCTCTATAAAAAAAAAAAAATAAAATAAAAAATTAGTTTCCCAATTAAAGTTTTTATAATTGCTGGTGATTTATGTAACTAAAAGCTTGTCAGAAGGCACTAAATTATAATGCCAAAATTACTTACCTTTCTCGAGACCTAGATCTTGAGTGACTTCTGCCTCTTGATGATTTTCTTTCTTTGCGTTTGTGTCTGTCCTCACCATTTTCAGATGAATTCAGTCGCTCTCTTCCTTTATCAGATGAATGTTCTTTGTCATTATGTTCCTCAGACTTGTGTTTCTTAGAGGATTTATCTTTGGATTCATGTCTTCTTGCCTGTTTTAAGAAGAAGTTGGTTCTTTCAGGAAAATAGTGCAACAAAGAGAGTTAGTATGGGTATCAGCAGACAAAAATGTTGTGATGCAACATTAGTAACCTTAGGAGTGTGTGGCAAATAAACATGATCTAATTTCATATAACCCAAATGTTGCAGATGTAATTACTAGTTTTGTCCCTTACAAAACCCCAAATGCAGCCCCCCCCAAAATAATTTCAATACCACAAAACGATTTTCAAAGTTAAACAGAAAAACCATTATATAAAGAAAAATCCCTTATGTTTAGTTAAAAGAATACAGATGATATACATAAACTTCTAAACCAAGAGTATACAGTATTAAGAAGTAAACAATAATGGAGATAACAAGGAGACAGAGAAATGCACCAGAAAATGCATTTCATATTAAGTAGCTTAGTGTTACTAAGCATTGACATTTTCTGCAATTTCAAATCACTTTACAAAAAGTTGCAATGTCTCTCTTATAGCTATACTGCCTGTCACATCCTCTCTAGAAGATATCACTTGATTTTTCTCCCAGTGTCTAAACTGTGAAATAATCACTTTTCATCTTGCAATATCCCAACAGCCTTGGAGTTCTATTACATTTCATGTACCTAGGGCAGAAATGGGAACCACATGTATTTTCATTTTTAAGAAATTAAGCTATGCATAACATAATCCCTATGCCATCATATCATACATACTTCCACCATACTCTGAAAGATTAAAACCAAGCTTTCAACATAGGTATTCAGAAACTCAGCTAAAATTAACTGCACAATCAAATCTCCACATTAGCAAACACCAAAGTAGGAAGTGCTACATATTATGTTTCCCCACATTGTAACTTGTTAATCCATTTTGTAGCTAAGGCTTAAAATTCTAGACATCTCCAGAGTCACTAAATTTTAAATCTGGAAGGAAATTCAGATCCTCTCATTTAATCCCCTTATTTTACATATAACTTAACTAGGATCTAAAGTCTCAAAGCTACATAGTAGTTGAGCCAAAGCTAGACCTCATGTTCTTGATGCTCAGGCCACCACTCTTCCACCAAGATAGAACACTTATGTTTCCCCAAATAGGTGAAAGTATACCCGGATTTCTTTCCACTCAAGATTAACTTTTCTTAAAAATAAAAAACTTGGCCATTTTGGAACATGCATGATGATATAGCTGAAAATGATAATAGCATGATTTATTGTTCTGCAGAAAAATAAGAGACCTGGAGATATAGCTGAATTTTAGTTTCACTGCCAGTTCTCCATGAACTTAGAAAAGAAAATGGCTTGATTTTGCCATAAAGAGGCAGATTGGAAAATGTACAAGTGTTTTAACTTTAAAAGGTTTTAAAGTTTATTTCAAACCAGTTTCCAAACATAACATTACTATTAATTTATAAAAAACATTAAAACCCTTAACTGATTTAAGATATATTTAAGGGAAATAGGAGTTTGAATGACTAATAGTTACCTTATCATGAAGTAGGCTTATTATTTTGCTATCTGAGTCTGCAGCGTCTTCTGTTCAGTCTCTTCGCGCATTAGCACGCTGAGTATGATTTATTATAGAAATGTTATCATGTGAGCTAAACAAAATAGTCATTTTCACAAAAACTCTCCTAAATTAAAAATTTAACAGAGCTTCCATTAGGGAGAGAGGTGAAGTCCCTGCCCACATTAGTTTTAGGAGTCCCTCACCCAGCCCCCAATAGACTACTCTCTTCCCTTTCTGGCAGCTACTTCTGTTCTTCCTTGCTGACTCATTTCCTGTCTTCTCAGGTAGGTGAACAAGTTAACTCCTCTGCAACACAGCTGTTGCCTATTTTTTCCCCTCAAGCTTTGCTGTCACCATTACCTTTTCAGTTGTCCCTCACTCACACCTTTATTTCAAAATTCATTACTACCATTAGGGAAACTGAACTAGTTAGCTAAAGAAAAGAAAACTCTTATTCTTCATAAAGAAAAAAGTAGCCCATAGATATCTAGGGTACTACTCTTAAAAATGATGGCTATTTAAAAATTCGGAGCAACTGTCAGGCATTAAGGAGATTGGGGACCTCAGATTAATGGAAGCTCTGTGTGACAACCCTAAAAAAAAACAATTATATTCTTCATATGAAATTCTTATTGTGAATATTTTCACAATATAATAAAATTAATAGTTTTTGAAGGTACTTTTCATATAAACAACTATCTTCTTGAAAAATGATGAATCCAAATCATGCTTATTTTATAACCCAATTAACCTTTTAAATTTCAAGTTTTGGTACTTACCTTGACAATGTCATATATTCATACAAACATTTCTACCAGATACTTTACAAGTATTTTAAAGTACCTATTCACTACAAAGTGTTAATTACCTCTTTGCTTCTGCTCCGGCTCCTGTGTTTTCTTCCTTCATTATCTGTGAACAAATGCAAAAGTCAAGTGTAAATAAAGATACAGAAACATCTCACCTTAAACACAAATCCCAATGCTGTATAATAAAACTGACTTTTTTAAAATGATGGGGTGGGATCATTCTATTATATTAATATGGTATACAAGTGAAACAAATCAAGCTATGTTGCCCAGGGCTTATTAAATAGCTACAATGACTCAAACTTTTTTTCCCTTCAACTATAGTCACTGTGCTAGTCCAACATTTTTTTTTTTTTTTTGGGGGGGGCGGGGCGGGCGGGGGACTTTTGGTCAGTTAAAAAATTCCAGCATAAGGACATCTGTATTTGTTACAATTTAAAAATTCTTAAGAAAATTCCCAATATATTTTCACTGCCCATTTCTCAGCTTGGAAGAACATACGAGTTCATACCTGACTTTCGTTTTCTTTCTCTTGACCTTGATCGTGATCTTGAATAATGATGTTTTGAGGCTCTAGGAGAAACAGATACATCTGACTGCTCTTTTTTCTTATCTCTATCTGGGGTTGTCTTTTCTGGGGCTAGTCCATCTCGTTCTGTATCACTAGCCTAAAAGTTTAAAGACAAATGATTAAAGTTCTCAATTACACTGAAAATGTTTCCAATTTCCTAAAAAAGAAAGAAAGGAAGATAGTCATCCTTGAGTTTTACCAGCTTAAAAAAAAAAAAAAAAAGTAAGAATGGCCGATTTCCAAGTAGCTTTGTACAATAAAAGCTGTAAAACTATAATCTGCTATCCTGATACCAGAGAGATATGTTTAGGGTGACATATCTTTACTTTTCAAAAATTTAAATAACCATATGAAAGGGGAAGGGATAAAAGCTCTAAGTTATTTCCGGGCGGTGCCTGTGGCTCAAAGGAGTAGGGCGCCAGCCCTATATGCTGGAGATGGGGGGGTTCAAGCCCAGCCCCAGCCAAAAATTGCAAAAACAAACAAAAACCTCTTATTTCTAATAAACATTTAAGCAAAAAAAACATAATTCCTTTTACATTTGTGAACTCATTTAGCTGACTTCATCAATAATTTTATCTTCAACTGACATATTAATAAGGTAAATAGCAGAAATAATCCTATAGGTTATAAAAGAATAAACAGAAAATTACTGAGAACCCAATCTTAATTTCATTAACCCTCTTTAATGAAAACAGCCACTCCGCACAGTGCTGTGCCAATATGATCTGCCTTTCTTCACATATGCTCTAGCCTATGGAAACATTGTTTCTGCTTTAAAGCATTTTATGATTATTACAATATAAATGTAACAATTTAAAATAATAATCATCCATACACACTCTTCTCTAGAGACTTGATTTACCTAAGGGTAAGTTCCTTCATTTAAGTATCAGCTGTTTTCCAGTTCACAGAAGGCAATTATCTGCCTTACTCTTAAAACAGTGTCCAGTACAGAAATCAATCAGTAAGTGTTTCAGGAAGAAATAAATTCTGGCTATTAGTTTACCACAAAACTGTTATTTCTGTGGCTCTGCTGAACTATGAGGTTCAAATTACAAATAACAAGAACACCATAAAGAAATTCATTTAAATTTGAGACATAGAAAAAGGCTTCAGGGTGGCGCCTGTGGCTCAGTGAGTAGGGCGCTGGCCCCATATACCGAGGGTGGCGGGTTCAAACCCAGCCCCGGCGAACTGCAACCAAAAAATAGCCAGGAGTTGTGGCAGGTGCCTGTAGTCCCAGCTGCTCGGGAGGCTGAGGCAGGAGAATCGCAGAAGCCCAAGAGCTGGAGGTTGCTGTGAGTCCTGTGACATCACGGCACTCCACCGAGGGCAGTAAAGTGAGACTCTGTCTCTACAAAAAAAAAAAAAAAAAAGGCTTCAACGACAAACTCTAGTCTGAATGTTCCTTCCTTAGAGAATAAAAACAGTTTTAGCTACCCGCAGACAGTGGACAAGTAAGCTATGGTTAACATATGGCCAGAGATGGTAATATAGCCAGTAACCAGGGTAGGTGATTACTTAGGACAGGAGTTGGCAAACTATGGTCCTCAGTCTGTTTCCATACATCCCTTGAGCTAAAAGTGGTTTTAAAATTTTTTAAAAGGGTTGTTAGGGCCAGGCACAGTGCCTCAACACTTGCAATCTCAGCACTTTGGGAGACCAAGAGCTCAAGAACAGCCTGGGCAATATTGAGATCTCACCTGCATAAAAGGTAAGAAAAATTAGCAAGGCATGGTAGTGCACACCTGTAATCTGAGCTACTCTGAAGGGTGAGGCTGGAGGATCAAGTAACCCAGGAGTATGAAGGTGCAGTGAGCTGTGATTACGCAACTACACTCTAGCCTGTGCAAGAGAGCGAGACCCTGTGTCAAAAGAGTTGGTGAAAACAAGCAAACAATAAAAATTTACTCACAACATCTAAAGAAATACAGATTGGATAAATCTTCAGCAAGATGAATCACAGAATTAACATCTCCTTTCTTTAGGAAGATTACTCCAGAAAATGAATACTAAGTAAAATATGATAATACTAGATGGGAGAGATCGCATTATTTCAAGTGTTTATGAAGGTTCAAAAATAAGCCAAAACCAAAGATAGACTCCAGGAATAAAACGATAAAAAAGAAAGGTTTACAGTTAGTTGGAACGAAAGATGTAAGTTACGCATTATGTCTCTAACAATGGTACAAAATAAAAATAAAAGCAAGCACCACCTACCAGGGAGGCTCTCATTCCAGGATACCATATATGTCTTTCTCTAGTATGGGTCTGGAATTACAGTAATTTTTGTGCTGAAAGGCTTTTGTACTTTAGAATAGAGTTCAATGTTCTCACTTTACAGCTGAGATTCAGCATTAGGTCACTAGCCTTGAAATGGTCCCACATCTCTACCTCTTTTACTATGCCTATTAATAAATCATGCTGTGTCTGAGCACCCATCGCACAGCGGTGAGGGCACTAGCCACAAACACCTAAGGTGGTGGGTTCAAACTCGGCCCAGGACAGCTAAACAATAATAGCAACTGCAACAAAAAATAGCTGGGCTTGTAGCAGGCACCTGTAGTCCCAGCTACTTGGGAGGCTGAGAGGCAAGAGAATCGCTTAAGCCCAAGAGTTTGAAGTTGCTGTGAGCTATGACACCACAGCATTCTACTGAGGGCGACATAGTGAGACTCTGCCTAAAAAAAAAGAAAAAGATAATAAAAGATAAAAAAATCATGCTGTACCACATAATTAAGGATTTTGATTTTCACAATTAACATCGGACATCTTCTATTTTTTCTCATCATTATCCTTAGGGCTATTTCAGTCTCATCTATTTAGTGAGTCTATTCAATCTTATCTACTTAAGTGTATAGCTTACACTCAGTTTTTTCTTTTTTTAAAAAAGAGCAACTTTAAAACTTTTTTCTTTTTTGAGACAGAGTCTCAAGCTGTCACCCTGGGTAGAGTGCCATCGTGTCATAGCTCACAGCAACCTCCAACTCTTGGGCTCAAGTAATCCTTTTGCCTCAGTTTTTCTATTTTTAGCAGAGATTGGGGTCTCGCTTTTTTTTTTCTCAGGCTGGTCTCAAACCTGTGAGCTCAAGCTATCAGTCCGCCTCAGCCTCCCAGAGTGCTAGGATTACAGGTGTGAACCACCGGGCCGGCAACTTTTTTTCATTTCTATTTCTTTGAGACAATCTTACTCTGTAGTCCTAGGGTCATCATAGCTCACAGCAATCTCAAACCCACAGGCTCAAGACATTCTCCAGCCTCCGCCTCCAGAGAAGCTGGGACTACAGGTATGGGCTGCCATGGCCTGTTAGTTTTTCTATTTTTTAGTAAAGACAGGGTCTCGAACTCCTGAACTCAAGTAATCCAACCATCTCCACCTTTCAGAATGCTAAAATTACAGCGAAGAGACATTACGCCTGGCCCCAAAACTTTAGCATTATTACTTCTCCTGTTGCATGACATGCTTTTGTTGAACACAGCATTCCTGAACTACTGGTACATCTGACTTTTGCTGAGAACCAAGACAAGAACCTTATCCAAAAAAAGCCAGCGATTAGCCCAGGTAGTGAAAGTTTTCAAGCAATGGTTTATTTAACTACATGCTTAATACCCAAGAAGCCTGGCAACAGAAATACCTACCACCCTGTGACACAGGCCAAACAGCCATTTTCATTTGTAAAATACAGAAAAACAAAACAGAGATGAATTTAGATAAGCAGTTACACAGCCCATACAGAACTTTATTTTGCTAAGAATTATTTTATAGTATCATAATGAAGGTATTCAAGAAAAAAAAACAATTGATTATTCTCAGTAGAAATCCAGTGCAAAACTGCCTTCTACATGTTGTTGAAAACCACAATGACGTTTGAAACACAGTAAACAAATCTTTCTCCAGTCCAAAGAAAGTAAGCAATATTTGTAACACTAGGATACTTGAAATGTTTGAACTGATTCCATTTTAAAAAATACCGGAAGAAAAATACTATTAAAAGCCCAAGGAACTGAACAAAGGAAAACAGTAATTAAATCAAGGAGTTCCACATATAGCCCACCTTGTCAAGACTGCTCTAAATCTAATCAATTAGATATAGGCGGTGCAGGGGTGAGGACAGAAAACCATCTAATGCTTCTAATTCCAGATATTCCAAACGTTAGGAAGAGTAAACTTTAAATAAAGTTACGTTTAATCGACTTAAACAATTTTCGAAAATGAGAAGATAAACTTTTCAGTCACCAAAAGGAACACAAAATGCTTACATTTTCCTTTTGAACTTAAGTGAGGTAATCACAAGATAATGTGATCTGTCAGAATTGGGCATCTTACACCCAAGCCAGGATTATTGTTCATGATAGGTAATTTACGAACTGTACCTCTTATTTGGGTCAAAGAAGGGTTCTTAAAGGAACAAGGTCAGTGATGAACTTGATTACAACGCTTTCCAGACTTCAAATTTATTACATCAGACATCACTTCTTAGACATCATTTTGAACCGGTAGTTCCAAAGCCTTTAAAGTCGAATTCCTACTCTTTTCCAGCAATACGCTTCCAGCTCTTTACTGAGGAATTAAACTAAGGTTTTACATGGACGAACACGAAACGAAAATTATGGAACTAGAAGCATCAAAGCGTATAAAGAAAAAAGCTACAGACTGTTCTCTTCTCAAATACCATCCCTTAGAAACACCGCCTTTCTGACCCCATACTTTTCAGAAACGACTCATCTTTCTTCCCCAGACCTTCTCCACCTCAAACATACATTCTCGAGCCACAAAAACTCAATATAAATCACTAGCCAGGATGAATAAACTAAAATGGAGGAAGTTTAGTGTGCCGAAAAGAACACAAGGTTGTGGGAGAGATAAGGAAAGTTCTGGAAAAAAAAAGACACTCCCTGCAGCTCCCCACCCCCATCGACACCGCCTTACTTCCCCCCCTACAGCGGGCAGCCATGATGGCGGGCGCAAAAGAAGGCCGCGGCGCCATTTTGTCCACACACGCACGGACGACAGTTTTGGGAGCCGTTCACCCACTCTGGAAAGTAGCAGGAAAACATCCTGGCTTTAAACACAGATGTGGTACTTACCGCCATAGTTGAGAGTCCCGGCCGCTAGGGCGGCACCTTCACCAGCCGCTTCCAACAGTACCTGGCGGTCCGAAGCTTCACCACAGACTAAATCGCTCGCACAAGGGACCCGGATGGCACAAAGGGGGATGAGGCCCGGCGCGTCGCACAGCTTGCTGGGAGGAAAAAGGGCGGTGACAAGATTTCTATAACAACGCGTTTCGAGACAGTGATTGGTTGTGTTTTCAAAGGGGCGGTGTAAGGCCGGCGAAGGGGGCGGAGCCAAGAATACACCCTAGAATGCGCAGCCGGAGTTCGAAATGGGTAGAATTCAGGGTGGGGCGGCTTCCTTTTTCGACTCTAAACCAATGTTGGTCTCTTGCAGCCGCCGTAGAAGAGGTTGGGTTTGGTGTTCTCCCGCCAATTTAAACTAGTGGGATGGAACCTAAAGAGGTTAGAGGCGGTTGTTTGAGTCAGGAACAGGGGCGAAATACTTGAGTCTTCTTAGTTTCCTCAATTGCAGGTAAGGAGGGGGACCTGCACTGCTATAGGGAGCTGACGGGTGGGCTCAGGTTGCAGCAGCCTCAGCTCCAGTTCGGAGTTTTTTCCTTACGACGGTGGCAGAGAGGTTGGAGTCGGTTTTTGTTGGCACATGTGTCCAGCTGAAAGCGTTTATATATGGAGGCTTGGAAATGTTTCATTTCTCTTATCTCATATTCGCTAATCTGTGCTCTACGCCTCAGCCAGGTGATCTTAAAATGCCTCTATCCAGCACGTCAGCATCTGCTTAATATCTTCCCGTCCCCCCGCACTGAGAATAAAATTAAGTCTTGTGGAGGTTTCATTTGGCTCCACCTACCTCTCACTATCTTACGCTCTTGCTTTGACCTGGGAGCAGCCCTTAAAACTCTTTCTAGCCTCTGAACCTTAGCGTTCTGTTCCCTTTGCCTGCATAGCTGTTCCTCCTTTCTTTCCCAGTGAAGTCCTTCTTAAGCGACTTTTCTCCTGTCCCTCTGAGATGTTTCCTTCAAAACATTCAGCACTTTTGTTTTTGTGTAATTGTGCATTTTTTCGCGGAGGTGGGCATTATAACAGTTAAGCAGGCGTAGATTTGCATCATTTACAATATTCAATTTTGGTGACCTTTGTCGATTGTTTCATCCCTGACTCGTGTTCCTCAACTATAGTATTGGTTGTGCAGAATAAGTAAGTAAAGCGTTTAATACGGCTGGGCATGCAATAAAAGCTCAATACATGGTGGTGCCTGTAGCTCATGCGGTTAAGGCGCCAGTCCCATACACCAGAGCTGGCCGGTTTGAATCCGGCCCAGGCTTGCCAAACAATGACAACTACTACCAAAAAATAGCCGGGCGTTCTAGCGGGCGCCTATAGTCCCAGCTACTCGGAAGGCAGAGGCAAGAGAATCTCTTAAGCCCAGGAGTTGGGGGTTGCTGTGAACTGTGACACCAGGGCACTCTACCCAGGTGCAAACAAACAAAAACCCTGCAATACACAAACACATATACTTTTTTTTTTTTTTTTTTTGAGACAGTCTCACTTTGTTGCCCTCAGTAGAGTGCTATGGCGTCACAGCTCACAGCCATCTCAAACTCTTGGGCCTAAGATTCACTTGCCTCAGCCTCCCAAACAGCTGGGACTATAGGCACTCATCACAGTAACTTGCTATTTTTAGAGATGGGGTCTCGCTCTGGCTCAGGCTGGCCTGGAACTCCTGAGCTCAGGCATTCCATCCTCCTCGGCCTCGGAGAAACATTTTGTTTTTGTACCCTGCTTATGCTCTTAGGGAAAAACTCTTATGACCTTAAATTCCCAGCCCAGGTGTTATGTAGTAGTCTCTTTTTGTGAGTGCGAGTTGTACTTAAGTTGGATGTTTATAACTCTGGGACTGCCTGTACTTGCTAATACTTCAAACTGTGTGTTTGCCAAAAAGCCAAGCATTGTTGTGTGCACGTTTAAAACTAAATGTGGCGGGTAAAGCTACAATCATTGCTTGGTATTGGTACCTGTGAGGATTTGATTCCAGGACCTCCCACAGATACTAAAATTCTTGGGTACTCATGTCCTTGATCTAAAATGGCATAGTAGTCCTGGTGTGGTGGCTCATGCCTATAATCCTAGCACTCTGGGAGGCAGAGGAGAGTGGATGGCTTGCTGTCTACTAAAAGTGGAAAAACTAGCCAGGTGTTGTTGCAGGCACTTGTAGTCCCAGCTACTCAGGAGGCTGAGGCAAGAAGGATGACTTTCAGCTGGAGTTTGAGGTTGCTGTGAGCTATGACACCACAGTACTCTACCCAGGGAGATAGAGTAAGATTCTGTCTCAAAAACAAACAAAAAAAATGCTTTTGGTGGCACATATCAAAAGAATGGTAATTATTTGGTTATTGTTTTCTCCTAGTCTTGATCCAAGGATTGTTTTTCTTAGTGATCTGTTTCCATCCAGACTATCAATAATGTAAGTCAAATAAATCTTTGTTATTGAGATGGTTAGGTAATTCTTCTAAGGTTTCATGTTGTCTTTGGTTCAGAAACCTAATCTAGTTTCTTTCTCCTCCCCTTATCATTTTTCTTTATTGAATAATAAAACTGTAAAAACAGTGGATATTTTTTAAAGGTTCACCTGGAGCCTCATTGTCATAAGATATCCCAGACTTAAAAGTGTACATTCTTTGTTGCTGTTTTGATTAAAGATTTATTTCAAATAAAAACTTGGTATAATTTCCATTCTTTTCCTTTTTTTTTTTTGCAATTTTTGGCTGGGGCCAGGTTTGAACCCGCCACCTCCAGTATATGGGGCCGGCACCATACTCCTTTGAGCCACAGGCGCCACTTAAATTTTTTTTTTTTTGCAGTTTTTGGCTGCGGCTGGGTTTGAACCTGCCACCTCCAGTATATGGGGCCAGTGCCCTATTCCTTTGAGCCACAGGCGCTGCTCAGTATAGTTTCCATTCTAGGGACACAAAGTACAAGAAGCTGTAGGACACATTGGTAAGATCAGAATTGTTTGTATATGTAAATCAGTATGTTGTTCTCTGGTGGTAATCCTAGCTGTAGTTCTATTTATTTTATTGGCCCAAAGCAGCTACTGACCACAGAAATAACATGAAAAAAAAGAAGTCTTTATATGTTGATATTACATTTTTTTTAATAACTTGCAGTATTTTTTTTTTTTTTTTTTTTTGGCCAGGGCTGGGTTTGAACCTGCCACCTCTGACATATGGGGCTGGTGCCCTACTCTGTTGAGCCACAGGTGCCGACCCCTTTTTTTGTTTTTTAAAGACAAGGTCTCCCTCCCTCTGTTGTCCAGTCTGGAATGCAGTAGTGTGATCATAGCTTACTGCAGCCTTGAACTCCTGGACTCAAGTGATTGTCTTGCCTCAGCCTCCCAGGTAGCTGGGACTATAGGCACATGTCATCATGCTTGGCTAATTTTTTAATTTTTTGTAGAGATAGGAATCTCACTATGTTGCCCAGGCTGGTCTTGAACTCCTGGCATCAAATGATCCTCTCACCTCAGGCTCCCAAAGTGCTGGGGTTATAGGCATGAGCCACTGTGCCTGACCTATTTTTTTGTTATTTTAATAAACTTTTTCATTTCATAAGGACTTGGATTATATGCAACAAAATAATTTGGTCTCTAAATTTACATGTTGTCACAGGAAAGACAGTGGTTTCTGACTTGGGAAAGATACTCTCAGAAACATGTGGAATGATATTGAGTTGCTAACAAGTGACGATACAGGAAGTGGGTACCTGAATGTTGGTTCAAGAAAAGAACATGGAACTGCTTTATATCAAGTAGATTTACTAGTGAAGATCTCCTCTGAAAAGGTAATGATCGTTACATGGTCTGTTTCTTTCACAACATTTTTACTGAGTGCTTAGTAGGCCTTGTTTTGTGAATGAATATAGTACTTTCACCCTGAACCAAATACTAAAGTGAGGAATCAAGATTCAGTTTTCCAAGATTGCTGGACATTACCATCTGAATTTTGCCATCATTTTCATATCAGTATTTTCAAAATTGAACTTTTCATAGCTCCTCTTGACATTTAGCCCATACAAAATGTATATAAATTGATACAAAGAATATCTACCACTGGCTTAGGAAATAAAATATTTTCTAAAAAAAATTTTTTTTCAGTAGGGCTGAAAGCTCTGGGGGTTCCAGCCTGATCCCATCCTCTTCCTATACTTTACCCCTATGTTAAGCACCCTCATGAGTCTGAGGTTTATTCTTTCCATGCATTTCTTTTCTTTTGTGGTTTTTGGCTAGGGTTGGGTTTGAACTCGCCACCTCTGGCATATGGGACCGGCGTCCTACCCCTTTGAGCCACAGGCGCTGCCCTCTTTCCATGTATTTCTTATCTACATTTGACTTTCTTCTTCCTATACCTTCCTCTTCCTTTTTTTCTTTTTTTGAGATGGAGTCTGGGTTTTTAGACCAGGTTGGTATGCAATGGTGTCATCATAATTCATTGCAACCCCAAATTCTTGGACTTACAAGATCCTCTTGCCTTGACTTCCCAAGTATCTGGGACTATAGGCAAGCACCATTACACCTGGCTAATTTTTTATTTTTTTTGTAGAGACAGGGGTCTCAATGATGGTCTTAAACTGCTGGCATCAAGTGACAGTCCTCCTTTGGTTCCCAGAATGCTAGGATTACAGGTGTGAACCATCACACTCAGCTAACTTTCCTCTTAATAATTCTACCATTCTCACTCTAGTACTAAAACCTTGTACTTTCTCTTCCTTAGAAGGTACTACTGTTAGTTTTTTATCTCAGATTTTTCTTTTCAGTGATGTGGTTTTTTTTTCCTCTCCTTTTCCTTTTTTGTTCTTTTCTTTTCTTTTTTTTCTTCTCAGGTTGTTGCCCTTGGTAGAGTGCTGTGGTATCACAGCTCATAGCAACCTCCAATTCTTGGGCTCAAGTGATTCTCTTGCCTCAGCCTCCCAAGTAGCTGGGACTATAGGCGCCCACCACAATGCCCAGCTACTTTTTGGTTGTAGTTGGCATTGTTGTTTGACAGGCCCGGGCTAGATTCAAACCCGCCAGCTCTGGTGTATGTGACTGGCACCCTTGCTGCTGGAGCTATAGGTGCTGAGCCCAGTAATTTCTTTTTGATAAAATATTGATGATCTTGGTGAAGAAGATTTCTTGTAGAGAAAGTATAACTGGGCTTGGCACCCGTAGCACAGTGGTTACAGCGCCAGCCACATAAACCAAGGCTGGTGGGTTCGACACCCCAGGCCAGCTAAACAGCAGTGACAGCTGCAGCAAAACATAGCCAGGCATTGTGGCGGGCACCTGTAGCCCCAGCTACTTGGGAGGCTAAGGCAAGAGAATTGCTTAAGCCCAGGAGTTTGAGGTTGCTGTGAGCTATGATGCCACAGCACTCTACCAAGGGCAACATAGTGAGACTTTGTCTCAAAATATATATATAAAAAAAAGTGTAACTAATCATCTGTCACAATATTATGCCACAGAGTCCCCTAACTTCATGTATAGTAACATAATATTCTATTAAAAAGAAAACATGTTGGCTGGTTGCAGTGATTCACACCTATAATCCTAGCACTCTAGGTGGCTGAGGTAGGTGGGTTGCCTGAGATACGGAGTTTGAGGCCAACCTCAACAAGAGTGAGACCCCCATCTCTAAATATAGCCGGGCATTGTGGCAGGTGCCTATAGTCCCAGCTACTTGGGAGGCTGAGGCAAGAGAATCTCTTGAGCCCAACAGTTTGAGGTTGCTGTGTGCTATGACACCACAGCACTCTACTGAGGGGGACAAATTGACACTGTCTCAAAAAAAAAAAAAAAAAAAAACAAGGAAGAAAGGAAAAAGAAAAAAAATGTTTATAAGAAAGGAAAGGGCTGGGCACTATGGCTCATGCTTGAGATCCTAGCATTTTGCTAGGCCTATGAGGGAAGAACACTTATAGTCAGAAGTTGGAAAATAGCATGAGCCAGAGTGAAACTCCGTTTCTATCAAAAATAGAAAAAATTAGCTGTATGTGGTGGGGTGCACCTCTAGTGCCAGCTTTTCAGGAAGCTGAGACAGTATCATTTGAGCCCAGGAGTCTGTGGTTGCAGTGAGCCGTGAGGATGCCACTGCACTCTACCCAGGGCAATAGAGTGAGACTCTGTCTCAATAAAAACAAAAAACAAACAAAAAACAGAAAGAAACCAACTGTTAGAGACAAAATTTATATCTTCTAGAGCAGCGGTTCTCAACCTATGGGTTGTGACCCATAAGAACTATATTTAAAGGGGCCGCAGCATTAGGAAGGTTGAGAACCACTGTTCTAGAGTGAAAGGTGAGGTATCCTTTATTAATGCTTTATTTATTAATAAAGGGCCGTAAATTTAGGCTTACAACTTTTTTTTTTTTTTTTGAGACAGTCTCAAGCTGTTGCCCTGGGTAGAGTGCTGTGGCATCACAGCTCAAGCAATTCTCTTGCCTCAGCCTCCCAAGTAGCTGGCAGTACAGGCACCTGTGACAGCGCCCGGCTATTTTTGTTGTTGTAATTGTCCTTGTTGTTTGGAAGGCCTGGACTGGGTTTGAACCCACCAGCTCTGGTGTATGTGGCTGGTGCCCTAGCTGCTGAGCTACAGGTGCCAATTCAGGGTTATGACTTTTCTTCAAAGGACGTTCTATATGTTCTCAAAGAAACTGGCTGATAAGATTTTAAAAAACCATTTTTTTAAGGCCAGTCAAGTGAAGCAGTGGGAGTGAAGAAAAAATAAATCATTCTTTAAATGGTATCCCATTGTTGAGCTATACTGAATTTATTATATCATAAATTACATTGAGTACTATGTGATTCATGGTATGTTAAAGGCAGTATAGTCCAACAATAAAATAATTAGTAAGATGAATATCATCTTATGAGTAGTATAAGTAAATTACATTGTAGTTTTGGGAACAAACTTTCATTTGTTAGAAGTAAAAATTTAAAGCATACTTGAAAGAAATAAAAATTATAGAAATATTACAAGTTCTGTAATAAGAAAATGGTATTTATTTTTTAATATTACCCGGCGCTGGCTTGATGCCCATAGTAGAGTAGTTAACGGTGACAGCCACATACACCGAGGGTGGTGGGTTTGAACACAATCCGGGCCAGCTAAACAACTATAACAAAAAATAGCTGAATGTTGTGCTGGGTGCCTGTAGTCCCAGCTACATGGGAGGTTGAAGCAGGAGAATCACTTAAGCCTAAGAGTTTGAGGTTGCTGTGACCTGTCACGCCATGGTACTCTACTGAGGGCAACATAATGAGATTCTGTCTCAAAAAAACAAACAAACAAAAATACTACCATGAGCTTTAAAATGTGAAAGCGGTTCAGGCTTCTCTGGACCTCTGAAGGCTCCTGTTGAAAAATAATTCTGTGTTTTGAGCTTCAGATTCAGTTAGTAACTAAAATTCTATCTGATATTAGCTTGGAGCATACAACTCATAAATACATTTTGAACATCGGCTATGTTCAGAGCCCAGTGCTAGGGACTTGGTACAGAAGAGGGCATATTATCCCTTCCTTTAGGCTCTTGCCTTAAAGTGAGGCAGACAGGGCAGTTTAGGGAGCACTTCATTCAAAAACCTCTACTTTGCCTTTTCGGCCGGAGACGCCATCTTCCAGTAATTCATCAAAATGACAAACACAAAGGGAAAGAGGAGAGGCACCCGATACATGTTCTCTAGGCCCTTTAGAAAACATGGAGTTGTTCCTTTGGCCACATACATGCGAATCTACA
>CAUYPK010067272.1:0-48254 GCA_963574355.1 Loris lydekkerianus | reverse complement strand
TTTGGGTGTTTATTACTCACTCTGCCATGTGTACAGTGAGGGAACTCTCTGGGTAGACAGTTGGGGTGTGGAGGGATGGGGGGTCAGCAGGCGGTGTGGAGCTGAAGGAGAGAAAGATGGGGGGTTTGGCCCAAGGGACAGGCTAAGGTAGGGCAGCCTGTCTGGGTGGGAGGGGAGGCAGGTGGGGGTGCAGGGTGAGTTGACTTGCATGTGACTGGATGTGTCAGGGATACTGGAGCACCTGCTGCTTCTCATGCTGTCTCCACGGCCCTGACCTTGGGCAGCCCTTGGTCTCCTGCTTCCCCTTGACCACTCAGGCCCTTTACTATCCTCATTCATCCTTCTGCCCGTGGTCCTGGAGCTCCCTGCTGGCTTGATATACAGGAAAGAAAGCCAGAGAGAACATCAAGAGTTCTTCAGGGGAGAGAGGGAAAGGAAGAGTTCGTCAGGAACTGGCAGTGTCCCTACTTACCCTTTGCATGCAGCCCCAGTGGAAGGCAGGGCAGTGTCATGGGAGTTCTCAGTAAGAAGGCTCTTGAGGCAGGGGGAAGCCATGGTCGAGAAGGAAGGGTCAGATAGGAGTCCCAGCTTCCCTGAGGCATGGTCTTCTCTGCTTGTGCCTCAGTTTCCTCATCTGCCACATTAACCTTAGCAAACATCTCTCTTTGTGTTTGGATCTGCCTCCCTGACTAGACCAGGTAGCTTGAGGACAGCGGCTGGGTGTCCCTGACACCAAGGTTTCCAGCCTGTGGGGCATAAGAGCTGGCTTAACATGGGTGCCTAGGATGTGTCTGCTGCAGTGAGGGCTGGCAGGATCCTGGGGGCTCTCATGGAGACTGCAGATGAGTGAGACTCTGTCCCTGCTGTAGGGCCTCCAGAGCTAGAAGGGACTGATGCCAGGCACAGTGTTACTGGCTTGGGGTAGTCAGGGATGTGAGGCCTGAGGACACTGAGAGGAGGAAGATACGAATGGCCGGGGGCTGGGGGCTGTGAGAGGCCTTCATAGTGGAGGTTTCCTGTGAACCCATGCCTTAAAGATGAGCTGCAGTTCATTGGTAGAAGAGGAAAAAGACATTAATGGGAAGAGGGAACAACATGTGCAAAGGCCCGGAGGTTGGAATAAGTTTATTCTTGTTCAGAAGGGCTCACGGAGAGGGTGGGGTGTGGCTGGGATTGGGGGGTGGCTAGAAGTTCCCCAAGTAGACAAGGTAGGGGGGGGTGGAAGAGGCACTATCTAAGCAGAAGGAAGAGCGGGTCTGAGGCCAAAGGGGGCAGGAAACGGCCTGGCGTGTCTTGGGAACAGATACTGGTGGGGAGTGGGGAGTGGAGAGGTGAGAGCCGTACCTGCAAAGCCAAGCCAAAGCCAAGCTGAGGGGGCGGACGTTTTCCCGAGGGTAGGGGAGCCACCGTGGAAGGCTGTTGATGGAGAAATCTGATCCATTTCTCTTTCCTTTTTACAAATACTGGCAAACACACCCACATATGTGCACCACACACACTTCTCATCCCACCCAAAAGTGCACACACTACACAAGCCACACGTATGCCACCTAGCACACAGCTATTATGCTGCAAATAAGTATTCTTAACTTATACCCACATCCCCCCATCATTCAGCACCGGAGCCAGATCTTAGAGGATGTTTTGCCTTCCCTGGTTAAGTTCAGTTCAGCAGGTAGGAAATACGTAGAGAGCATCACCAAGACTGTGGGAGACAGAAAGGATGACTTCTCCGCTGGGCTCCCCACCTCCATCCAGGGGAACTCGCAGACACGCCATCCCTGCGGGCTCTTCAAGACCACCAAAGATGAAAAGAGCCCAGAGGCACCCCAAAACAGGGCGAGGTCATTGGGACTATCCCTGTGCACGGAGAGTCAACAGGTGGGGCAGGACTGAGCCCTTCAGCAAAGCTGAATCCTTTGAACTCCTGATTGACAGTTTAGATTTTTTTTTTTTATTAAATCATAACTGTGTACACTTATGGGGTACAATGTGCTGATTTGCTGTACAATGTGGAATGCTTACATCAAACTGATTAGCATAACCATCACCTCACTTACTTATTTGTTGTGGTAAGACATTTATACTCTACTCTTAATAGTTTTAAAATATACCATTGCATTGTGTGCAATAGGTGAGGTCCTACCAAACGCCCTCCTTCCTTCTGGCCTCCCCCCTCCCCACTGTCCCTCCTCTTCCCTCCTTCTTTCTGGACTATAGTTGTGTTTTATCATTCAAATGAATGAGTAGGTGATTATATGTTGGTTTCATAATACTATTGAGTATATTGGATACCCTCCCATTCTTGAGATACTTTACTAAAAAGAATATGTTCCAGTTCCATCCATGTAAACATAAAAGATGCAAAGTCTCCATCCTTTTTTATGGCTGCATAGTATTCCACAGTATCCATATATTACAATTTGTTAATCCATTCATGGGTCGATGGGCACTTGGGTTGCCTCCATGACTTGGCAATTATGAATTGGGCTGCAATAAACATTCAGGTACAAACGCCTTTGTTGTAAAATGATTTTTGATCATCTGGGTATATACCTAGTAGAGGAATTGCAGGATTGAATGGTAGATCTACTTTTAGTTCCTTGAATGTTATCCAAACTTCTTTCCAAAAAGGCTATATTAGCTTGCATTCCCACCAGCAGTGTAGAAGTGCTCCCTTCTTTCCACATCCATGCCAACATCTGTAGTTTTGGGATTTTGTGATGTGGGCTAATCTTACTGGAGTTAGATGATATCTCAAAGTGTTTTGATTTGCATTTCTCTGATGACTAAAGATGATAAGCATTGTTTCATGTGTTTGTAGGCTATGTACTGGTCTTCTTCAGGGAAGTTTCTGTTCAAGTCTCTTGCCCACAAAGAAACGGCATTATTTGTTCTTTTCTTATTGATTGGTTTGAGTTCTCTGTGGATTCTAGTTATCAGACCTTTGTCAGAAACACAACCTGAAAATATCTTCTCCCATTCTGAAGGCTGTCTGTTTGCTTTACTGTGCTCTTGGCTGTGCAGAAGCTTTTCAGTTTGATTCGATCCCAGTAATAATATTTTTGGTGTTACTTCAATTGCCAGGGGTGTCCTCCTCATAAAATATTTTCCCAGGCCAATTTCTTCACGTGTTTTCCCTGCACTCTCTTCTAGTATTTTTATAGTTTCTTGTCTTAGATTTAAATCTTTTAATCAGTGAGAATCAATTTTTGTTAATGGGGAAGATGAGGATCCAGTTTTAGTCTTATACAGGTCACCAGCCAGTTCACCCAGCACCATTTGTTAAATAGGGAATCTTCTGCCCATTGAAAGTTTTTGATAGGCTTGTTGAAGATTAAATGACAATAAGGGCCTGGGCTCATCTCTTGGTTGTCTATTCTGTTCCATATATCTACCTCTCTATTTTTGTGCCAGAACCATGCTATTTTGATCTCTATAGATTTATAATATAGCCTGAAGTCTGGTAACATGATATCTCCTGATTTGTTTTTATTTCTGAGTAATGTATTGGCTTTTCAAGGTTTTTTCTGATTCTATATAAAATGAAGTACTATTTTTTCAAGATCTTTAAAGTATAAAATTAGTGCTTTAATAGGGATTGCCTTAAATCTGTAGATAGCTTTGGATAGTATGAACATTTTAACAATGTTGATTCTTTCAGCCATGAGGATGGTATGTTTTTCCATTTTTTAACATATTCAGCTATTTCTTTTCTCAGCAATTCATAATTTTCTTTATAGAGATCTTTCATGTCCTTTGTTAGGTAAATTCCCAGATATTTCATCCTCTTTGGCACTATTGTAAAAGGAATAGAGTCCTTGACTATATTCTCAGATTGACTATTATTGGTATATATAAAAACTACTGATTTGTAAGTGTTGTTTTTGTATCCTTAGATGCTGCTGTATTCCTTGATCACTTCTAAGAGTTTTGTAGTTGAGTCCCTAGGGTTTTCCAGGTATAAGATCATCCAACTTGGTGCCTGTAGCTCAGCAGCTAGGGCTCCAGCCACATACACTGGAGTTAGTGGGTTTGAATCCAGCCCAGACCTGCCAAACAACAATGACAACTACAACCAAAAAATAGCTGGGCGTTGTGGCGGGCACCTGTAGACCCAGCCACAATGCCCAGCTTGGGAGGCTGAGGCAAGAGAATTGCTTAAGTTCAAGAGTTTGAGGTTGTGTGAGCTGTGACACCATGGCACTCTACCGAGGGCAAGAGCTTGAAATCTGTCTCAAAAAAAAAAAAAAAAAAAAAATCATATCATCCTCGAAGAATAAGAGTTTAATCTTCTCTGACCCCATTTGGATCCCCTTGATCACCTTCTCTTGCCTGATTGCTGTGGCTAAGACTTCCACTACTATGTTGAATAGCAGTGGAGACAATGGGCATCCTTGTCTAGTTCCAGGTCTGAGTGAAAATGTTTTCAATTTTATTCCATTCAATATGATATTGGCTGTGGATTTGCTGTAGATGGCTTCTATCAATTTAAGAAATGTTCTGTCTAAGCCTATTTTCTTAAGTGTTCTGACCATGAAAGGATGCTGAATCCTTTCCTCGGGGAAACTGGCTTGCTTGCTCTGCGGGATGAAACTGGTTTTCCTCTCACCTTTCTAATATGTTATCACCCCATTTGTTAGCAACCCACTACCCTAAGTTCACCCAGCCTTTCCCTCTGTACAATCTTCCTGGGGATCTGGGATACTTTTAACCCTGTCTTTTGGCATCTTTCCATTTTGCATATATACTTTGTGTTAGAAATCAGTAAAAGCCTTTGGAAGAAGCCAGAGAATTGCTGCATTGTCCCAATCTGCCACTCTCCAGGCATTCTCAGATCGTATGTCTTAAGCTCGTGTAGATTGTTGTGAAAGTGATGTTTCCCCTGTTGGCTCTCAATCCAGGTCGGGAGACTCCCACACAAGACCAGGCATCAGAAGCCAAGATGGGGGGGTCACAAGAATTCGGGGAGTGAGTGGAGTAGGGGGAGCTCCATGGAGACAGCGAGCTCTTGAGCTGTGGGGTGGAGAGGTGGGCTCGCCTAGAGTGGCCCGGGCAGCAGCCCATTTTGAAGAATGAAGGTGCTAGAATGGGGACGCCCTTGACTGCCCACCTGAGGAACTGGGCAGTGGCCCCAGTGAGAGAAGGTCAGCACCCAGCAGTTAAGAGCCTGGAGTAGGAATCTGGGAGATATGGGTTCATTAGTCCCCACTCTGCCACTGTTTGGGTTTTGAGTATTGACATCAGCTGAATATCAAAAGTCTCACTGAGCCTCTTTCCCTGAACTTGGAGAAGGAGGTGGATGGCTGCAGGAGGTGGATGGGGCAGATGCAAAGGCCCTGAGATGGGCGTGTGCTGGTGGTGTATTCCCTGGGAATCCTGCCTGAGGGCTCCAGGGGCAGCTCCAGGCCTCGCTCCTTCCAGCCCTTGGGTTTTCTTCACTTTGGGCTCCTGCTGTGGCCCATTTGGGGCGACCTGTGCCCTCACACCCAGCCCGCTCCCTCTCTGTGCCTTCTGAGAGCTGTTCTATCTTCCGGGGGTACCCTTCTCTCCTGCACTCAGTCCCTGATGTCTTGCTGTGCCAGAACCAGGAGGACAGTGTGGCAGAGCAGAGTGCCCGAGGTGATGGGCAGGACACCTGGATGGAGGCCAGTGGGAGGCCCCATCATACAGGGGCCCCTGGGACATTTTAAGGAGTTAGAATTCTACTCTGAGTGGGATGCTGACCTACTGGAGTCCCCGGAGCAGAGGAGTGATATAAACTGACATACTCGTAGTGAGCATCTCTCTGCCTATGGGTGGAGAAGAGGGCGGGCTGGGGGCAGTGCCAGGTATAGGGAGAGCCTCGGGAGGCAGGAGCCAGCCAATGGATTTGGACCTGGCTAGAAGCAACAGAGGTGATGACAAGTGGTTGGATTCTAGAGATATTTTGCAGCTTAAGCCAGAAGGATTTCCTGAGGGACACAACATGAGGTGAGAGAGAGGGAATTGTGAAGGATGGCGGCAGCTTGAGCAACTGGGAGAAAAGAGCCACCATGGGCCAAGATGGGAAGTCGGGGAAGGGGTGAAAAGGGCAAGGATGAGGCCTGGAGGAGGGGAGCTGGAGCCACAGTTTTGTCATCTGTGAAGTGGGGAGATGAGCAGCCCTCCTTCTTGGGGCTGCTGTGAAGGTTACAGGTGTTGATGGACATGGAGTCCTCAGCTGAGGAGTTTCTGTATCTGGAACATATCACTGCTGGTCTGCAATCACTTGAGAGAAGGCTGAGGCTGCGGTTTTCTCCCAGACTCCTGAGGGTCAGCGGGGCCAAGGGAGCTGAAGATGGTCTTCAACACCTGTCTTGTCTTCCCCACCACCCAGCCCAATACCAAGCAGAATGGCTCGTTCCAAGCCAACTCTGCCACTTACTAGTTGTGTGACACTGGACAGCCACTTAACAATGAGGATGATTGATTTTTTTTTTTTTTTTAAGACAGTCTCACTCTGTGCCCTGGGTAGAGTGCTGTGGCACCATAGCTCACAGCAACCTCCAACTCTTGGGCTCAAGAGATCCTCTTGCTTTAGCTTTCCAAGTAGCTGGAACTACAGGCACCCGCCACGATACCCAGCTAGGTTTTTCTGTTTCTAGTAGAGACGGGGTCTCACTCTTGCTCAGGCTGGTCTTGAACTCCTTGAGCTCAAGCAATCTGCGTGCTTAGGCCTCCCAGAGTGCTGAGATCATAGGCAATGAGCCACCGCCTGGCCAACAATAAGGATGTGGTGATGATAGAAACACCAGCTACTTTGCGGGTTGTTGTGAACAAATGAGGTGATGTAGATAAGGTGAACTCCTTGAGCGGCTTACAGGGGCTCCAACGGCTCAGTACATGCCAGGCATTCAGCCTTTCTGTTTAGAAAAATGGGCTGCCTTCCTTATTATCCCCATAAGAATCCTTTCCCACCTGTGGGGAGAGGCAGGCTTCCTAAAGGGCCCTGAGGGCCCTGTGGTGTTCAAGCAGAAACAGGGTGAACAGTGCAGGTGGGGTTCAGACTTCCAAGTCCCTTCTATGTCTGAGATGGAGGGAGTCTGTGGCCAGGCCACCTGGAACATGACTCAGAGTGTGATCAGCTTTCCTAGCATGGAACCTGGAGGGACAGGCTGACACAGACCATAATGATCTCCTCTCCCCAGGTACTCTGACCTGTTACAAGGGAATCAGCTTTAATATGCAGAACAACTTGACTTACACACCCGTCGACTGGACCTCAGACTTCACGAAGACATGTGAAGCCGGGCAGGTGTGTCAGGAGACGATGCTTCTCATAGATGTAGGTGCGTGGCTGGGTGGGAGGGCCACACACCTACGCTGTGCCTTCTACAGTCCCACCCTGGATCCTGTCCCCTCAATTTCCTGCTCTGTTCCCCTCAGGCTTGGAGTTCTCAGGCTAAGTCTTCCTCTCTCTGTGCCTTGGTTTCCCCTAATGAGAACGGAGGGTGAAGCCATGGCAGTGACAGTGCCTACTGTGCTGGGTAGTTGTGCAGATAAGCGTGGTGACTACAGCAAGAGCTGAAGGACCTCAGGGACTTATACACTCAAGAAAGGTTTATCAAGCTCCTGTTTTAGGCACTGCAGAGGCAATAGCATCTGCTTTCCAGCAGCTTTACATGCCTCAGGAAACAGGAGAAAAAACCCAATAGGAGCAGAATATGACTATGGAGAGTAGAGTTCTGTAGAGAAATCCCCCAGGGAAAAGAAGAGAGGGAAGGTGAGGGGAAAGCTGCAGTTTTAAGATGAGTAGTGGCCAGGTGTGGTGGCTCCCACCACCAGTAATACTAGCTCTATAGGAGGCCGAGTGGATTGCTTGAGTTTGGGAATTCGAGACCAGTCTGAGCAACAGTGAGACCCCATCTCTAAAAAATTAACCGAGTGTTGTGGTGGTCACCTGTAATACCAGCTACACAGAAGGCTGAGGTAAGAAATTTGCTTGAGCCCAAGAATTTGATGTTGCTGTGAGCTATGAAACCATGGCACTCTACCGAGGGTGACAGAGTACCCCTCCCAAAAAATTAGCAAGAGTTGGGAGCTGTGGGGAGGACCGTGCATGAAGCATGACCACCCTGTGCTTCCGAGGTCAGGGGACCTGCAACTACCATGTGCCTGGCAGCACGTGGAATTCAGGAGTTCTGCTCTGATCCCCTGCTTCCCTCAGATCTGCCCTCCCTGGCCTAGCTTTCCCTCTCTTACTCCCTCAGGACTTAAATCACTCCTATTGTGGAGCAAAGGCTGCAGCCAGGGTAAGGCTCCGGACCCTCAGACCACCTCCGTGCATGCAGGCCCCACCGGGGTGCTTGTGGCCTCCTATGCCCACTTCTGCTCCTCTGACCTGTGCAATAGAGCCAGCAGCAGCAGCGTCCTGCTGAAGTCTCTCCCTCATCCAGGTATGGTATCCAGGGACATGGAGAGACACACATGCTCCAGGCGGTGGCTGCAGGGCAGAGCAGAGCTGTGTGCCCCCAACCTTCTCTCTATCCTCCAGCTGCTCCTGAGCCAGGAGACCTGCGGTGTGCTAGCTGTGTGCAGGCCTTTGGATCCTGCTCTGGTCACTCCCCTAACATTGTGTGCCCCAAGGGCACTACTCATTGTTATGATGGCCACATTCATATCCAAGGAGGTGAGTTCCGAAAGCTAGATCCCAAGGAGGAAGGGGCTGGATGCCTGCATTCATTGATCCTGAGGGGGGAGAGGGTGGAGTCCTGGCCCTAGGGTCTGAAGGAGGAGGGATTTGGGGAGGAGGGGCTGGACCTGGACCCCTGGGTCTGAGGGAGGAGGGGCTGGAGCTGGACCCCTTCATCTCAGGGAGGAGAGGCTGAGGCTGCACCTCTGGGTCTGAGGGAGAAGTCTGGGTTACACGTGTGGCTGTGCTGGGCTTGATGTCCTCTCTGACTCAGTCTTCTCCCTCTAGGTGGGTTGACTACCTCTGTGGCTATTGAGGGCTGCGTGGCCCGACCTTCCACCTCCTTGTTAAACCACAGCAGGAATATTGGGATCTTTTCTGTGCGTGAGGATGAACTGTACCCTGTTCCCCCAACTGTAGCTGCCTCTGCCACCTTCCTCACTCAGGTGATGGGCTTGGGCCTAGTCCTGGCTTTTTGGTGTGGGGGACTTTGCCTTTTCGGCTAACGGCATTCCTCTATGACTCTTAACGCCTGCTGACCACCCAAGCCCAACCCTGCCTCTGAACTCACAAGCTAATGGTCTTGGACAACAAATGATTTTTCCATCCTCTTCATGACATACCACCCTTCCAAATATATGTCTGTCATCACCTGATGATAATATATCACCTGGGAGCAGCTGAATTTGCCCTATGGGAGAGGGGACATTCAAGGAGTGACCATGTGTATGTGATAATAATGACCTGTCCTTTCTCCAGGCTGGGATTTCTCTCTGTGAGGGGAGGGCAGGGCTCCTGGAGGTCTGGCATGGGGCAGGACAGGACTCTGGTGAGAAAATCCTTACCCAAGGTCCAGCCTCCATTGGTCTGATGCACATGTCCGTTCTGGCTTAGCAGGGTCTTGTGGGTGCTGCAGCCAAAGGTATTTGTTGTCACCATGACCAACAGGGGCAAATGTGCTGAGACCAAGGAGGTTTCTGCCCTGGCAGTCAGGGTCCCAGCACACATGGAGGGGTCACATAGTCTGAGAATGTGCAGGAGAGGAGGGTGCAGGCATAAGTTGCTTAACCACAGGGACACATGCTGAGAAGCACATCATTAGGTGATTTTGTCATTGTGTGAACATCACAGAGTATACCACACAAACCCAAATAGCGCAGCTGCGCCACACCTGGGCTATATGGTACAGCGATGGCTACTGGGCTGCAAACTGGACAAATGTTACTGCGCTGGATACTGTAGGCAACATGCGCAATGGTGAATATGTGTGTTGGTAAATATGTCCACACCTAGAAAAGGCACAGTTCAATTATGGTTATTATAATCGTATGGGACCATCATTGTGTATGCAGCCCATTGTTGGCTGAAAAACAGTTGCTATGTGGCATGACAGTAATGGGGCAATTGACATAAGGTCTTGAGAGAAGTCAAGAACAAAAGGGTTAGCACCATTTCTCAGGCCTGTTGCCACCCTAGGCAGGAAAAAGGGTGGAGAAGGAGTCACTGCTGGAACCTGCAGAGAGAGACTTCAGAGAGGGTTGCCTGACAGGAGTTCTGATCTCAGGATGAAAAATGCATTCAGTCATAGTGACACCATGGTTAGGTAGCTGGGAAAGTGATTCCAGCCTGGCTCAGTGTCCTCCCTGGTCTCCTGTAGGGGTTCCCAGGAGCTGCCATTGATCCAGTCCCCAGTGACTGCACTCACAGCGCACAGCAGGCAGACAGTGGAGGAAACACATCCGAAGGAGCAGAAAGTGCCCAGCACAGTTCACCCTGTCCCCTCAGCACTCAGCCTTCTCCCTTGTGCAGTTGGACATCAGAGTCCTCACCTGTCACTCAGTCACTGTAATCCTGCATTGGTGACAGTGCAACCCTCCTCCCTCCATGTTGCACTGCCTGTTCTTACACAGCAAGAGGAAGATGAGGGAGGAGATGACTTCACAGAGAGCTGCCAGGATCCTGGGAACAGAGCTGGGGGCACTCAGAACTGTCCCCATCCAGCACCCCTCCCGTAGCCCCACCACCTCCAATGCCTCATTTGCACAGTGTTGGCTCCTGCTGTGGGGCCAAACCTTCATCCCTACAGGGAGTGAATCTTGGATGAGCCTTGGATGGTCTTGTCTTTACTGATTAGTTTCCCACTGGCCAGGGCAGTGGCCAGGGAGAGAGTACCCACAGCGAGTTGCTTTCTTCCAAACCTGGTCTTCTTGTCCCAGCAACCCAACCTCCCCTGGTAGTCAGGTTTGGTCACCCCGCCCCATAGGGGTGACTCTCTTCCCTGCCTGATGTTTCAGCAGAACAAGGAACACAGAATGGTCAGTGGGCAGTCACGGCGTTGACTGGTTAGAGCTATGAAGGGCCTCACCCACACCACCCACCCAAGGTCACAGAGACAAGGAGTAAACGTTCTCTCAGTGGGTTGGTAGCTATAATAGTGGAAGGGACAGCCTCTTATTCTTCCTTTATTTCCTGGGCCCATGCATTTAGCTATAGGGGAAGTGACATGATGGATTGGCCCTTGGTTTAAGACGCAAGGCATTCCCTGGTGGATATCAAGGTGTGGTCTCCCCCTGGTGTCCTGATAAGCCTCTCGTGGGCCATTGCATCATTCTGAGAAGCCACCTTCTCCATGTACAGGGGGCACCTGGGAAGGTTGGTCAGTTCCCTGGGTGTGAATTAATTACCTCACTTTCTTTGCCTTAAAATATGTCCTTTAGTTGGAAGCAAGACTGCATGGGACACCACAGCCCCAGAAAAGGCCCCTCTCACTCCCAGAATGGCAGTGTTCACAGAAGCACTGAGAACAGGGAAGGCAGCTGGAATCCTCAATCAGTGTCTGTCCCCATGAGGATAAAGCACCGTCCCCTTCTTGAAGGGATACGTACTGTGTAGACAACCTACCCCTCGTGACCAGTTAGTTCTGCTGTAAAGTGACAACTTTCTGGGGGCTTAGCACTGACCTCTGCCTGAAATGGGTTTGGTGCTGGGTACAGTCTATGGCCAGAGCAGCTGAGGGAGACCTCACTCATTCATTGTAGTGTATAGGGCTCCACCTCTCTCCACACGGCCATTCTGCACCTGGGCCCACTGAACAGGATCAGATGGGGGAGAAGCTGCCTGACACCATCTACTAAATACCAAGAGCCTCTTCTTCAGAGCCTGTGCTCTCTGAGCGTCAGTGTGGGACAGCTGATATCTGTGCCTATCCCCAGAGGACCATCTGCATATTCTCTGCATCAACTTTATACTTTTATTCTTTTCACATCCCTGACCACGTGGCCCACCCTGAGTCCATGCAGGAGGGGACCTAAGGCCATCTCTGAAGTTCTGTGCACCTGAAGGGCCTCCCTACATCACCTTCTCAGGGCCACCTGAAGTAGGCACAGATGCAGATGCCACCCACATCTGCCTAGTGCCAGCTCACCATGTGAATCCATTTGTAAGCCTGGTCTACACTTCCCTCCTCTGTTAGGAAGCTACAGGGGACATCCCTGAACCCATAAGAATGGTGAAGGGAGACACAGGAGGGACAGACTTGGTGGGAGTCTGAGTCACCCACTGGGGCATTCACCTATGCCCTCCTTGACCCAATGCCATACACACCTTCCCGTGGATGACAGGTGCTGCTGTGCACACCCACTGTCCTTCATGGCTTGGTAGCCCATACACCACCCAGAACAAGATGTGCAGTTCAGGTCCCAATGTCCTTGGTGGCCTGTGGTCAGGCATTTGTGCTCCTCTGGACCTACCAACAAGCTAGGAGCTGCTTTTTATTTTGTTTTATTTTATTTTATTTTATTGAGACAGTCTCACTCTGTTGCTCTCAGTAAAGTGCCATGGTGTCATAGCTCTCAGCAATTTCAAACTCTTGGACTTTAGCGATCCTCTTGCCTCAGCCTCCTGAATAGCTGGGACTACAGGTGCCTGCCACAGTGCCTGGCTATTTTTAGAGACAGGGTCTCGCTCCTGTGCAGGCTTATCTCAAACTCCTGAGCTTAGGCAATCCACCTGCCTGGGCCTCCCACAGTAGCTAGATTTACAGAAGTGAGCCCCTGCGACCGGCCTCACACACATGTCTTATTTCTATGTCACCAGGCATAGTTGCTACTTTTCATTGACTGTGTCCAAGGAAATTAACATGATGTCATAGAAATTCAAGTGTTCAAAGTCCCTTTGGACCACAAAATAGAGCAGGAGAACTGCCCAAACCAGGAGACCACAAATTGAAACATGAATGTAAATGCTTCTCGTTGTCTTTGCCAGTAAACACAGAAAACTGCACTGTTAGACCCATAGTTGCATATCCAGGGTCTGAAAGAACCCACAGCCAGAGGGTTCTTTTAGCTTCAGATGTCACTACCACTTCTGACTGCCATAAACTGCCATGTCCTGCAGTCATTCTCCACACCCTGTTGCAGTGGCCCAACACATGCCATAGATGGAAATGCAGTAGCACCCCAGGCCCCTGCGTCTCTCAGGCCTTGATGTTGGCACTAACCTCAGGAAAGCCCTTCAAGGTGCTTTATTGCTTCTGATTTGTTCCCTTGGTAGATGGTGATAGTGCCAGGATTATTATTATAATACCTTTTGGCTTTTTCTACTAGAATGGTCCTCACTCCAAGAGGAACCTATGTGGGGATAGTTTTCTGGTTCTCTACTCCTATGATACACCCCGGGAGGACAGACATAACAGCAAGATGAATCCATCTATCTCCTGACCTGGTTTACAATGGGGATTAGCATCCCAACTATCCAAATAATCCCCAGAAGGTATGAAGATTTCCCTTTGACCAGGGCCCAACTCAAACACACACAGGGGCCCCAGGTCTCTCTGGTGTGGGAGAAGATGCACTATCTATGTCCTTGGCTGCACAGCAGGGTCCTTCTGAATTGTATCCTATCTGCCTCTCCTTCATGGGATTCCAGATCAGTGAACTGACTTAGTCTGGAAACTGAAAAAGAGGTCACATGGTGACTCAAGTCACAATTTTTCTCATCACAGCTAGAAAGTCTCCTGTCTATCGAGCAGTATGTTAGTCAATTTCTCATTGTTTTCACTTTTATGGACATTGAATTTCACCACAGATCCCTGCCTGTCAAAACACTCTGATGATCTTTTTACTCTATGGCTTATTTCGGTGACTGGGGACACCTGGTCTCCGAAGGCTGTGTCACTCCTCAGTCATTCTAAGATCCTCTTTTTTTCTTTCCCCATTGAGATCAGGTAACTCAGTCCCAGCATTTCCCATAAGCATTAGGAGTGAGCCATCATGAAGCTCTTGAGGTCCCCTCCTCAGAGCATTTCTTAATCCATCCTGGAGCTGGAGTAAGGAAGTAACTGAGGTGCAAACAGCCAGGCATTCCATCCCAGCTCTCCCATTTCCCCAAACTGTAGGCTCTTTTTCTTTCCAGTATGCCAGAGAAATTCCAATATTGACTCCAGATATTGTAACTGCTTCCATGAACAAGAAAACAAAATTTAAAACTTTAGCCAGACTAAGAAAAAAAGGAGAATACTCAAATTTATAAAATCAGAGTTAAAAGGAGACAATATAACTTATATTGCAGAAATTCCAAGGCTGATTGGAGAATGCTATGAGCAACTATATACCAATGAATTGGAAAAGCTAGAAGAAATGAATAAATTCATAGAGACATGCAACCTATCAAAATTGCATTCAGGAAGAAATCCCAAACCTGAATGAAGCAATAACAAGTAACAAGATAGTAATAGTAATAAAATGTCTCCCATCAAAGAAAAGCCCAGGACTCAATGATATCACTGCTGAATTCTACCAAACATTTAAAGAACTAATTTCAATCCTACTTAAACTATTCCAAAAAATTAAGGAGGAGGGAATACTCTCAAACTCATTCTGTATCACTCTAATACCAAAACCAAAGAGACAACCACAAAAAAAAAATTATAGTGCAATATCTCTGATGAACATAGATGCAAAAATCCTCAATAAAATACTAGTGAACTGGCTCAGTGCCTGTGGCTCAAGCGGCTAAGGTGCCAGCCACATACACCTGAGCTGGCTGGTTCAAATCCAGCCCAGGCCCACCAAAAAACAATGATGGTTACAACCAAAAAATAGTCAGGCGTTGTGGAGGGCGCCTGTAGTCCCAGCTACTTGGAAGGCAGAGGCAGGAGAATTGCTTGAACCCAGGAGTTGGAGGTTGCTGTGAGCTGTGATGCCATAGCACTCTACCTAGGGTGACAGCGTGAGGCTCTGTTTCAAAAAAACAAAACAAAACAAAACAAAAACCAAAACCTAGTAAACTGTATCCAACAACACATTAAAAAGATTATTCATCATGATCAAGTGGGATTCATAATGGATTCAAGCCAAGGATGGAAGGATATTCCAACATATGCAAATCAATCAATGTGATCACCACATCAACAGAATGAAGGAGAAAAAGCATATGATCATTTCAATTGATGCTGAAAAAGCATTTGATAAAATTGAACATCCCTTCATGATAAAAACTTTCAAAAAACTGGGTATGAACCAATCAGCATAACCTAATTCTTTGCACCCTCAATGAATCCAACACAATTTAAAAAAAATAAAACAAAAACGGGTATAGTAAGAACTTACCTCAACACCATAAAAGCCATATATAACAGACTCACAGCTAGTATCTTACTGAATGGGGAAAAAGTGAACGCCTTTCTTGCGAGATCTGGAACAAGACATTTTCACCACTTTTACTCAACATAGTGCTGAAGGTTCTAGCCAAAGCAGTCAACAACAGAAAGGAATAAAGGGCAAAATTATGGTGGACAAGTCCCACCCAAGCCAGACATTTTAGTATTATAATGAGGTAGGGGTTAATTTCACTCATAATTTCAGCCTGGTGTCCCCCCTCATTGGGTCCCTGGGCACAATCTGTGGTGGCATATCGCTTATCTTGTTTTTTCTGGACAAACAGGTGGTGCAAGTTTCGGTAGTTATCCCATGGCTGCAAGGAAGTCCATTCCTGGAAAAGAAACTCGAAAGGGAAGGCATCAGTGCAACAGAAAGTTACAAAGTTGTAGTCAGCAATTCTTACTGACCTAGGAACATGAAACATCAGAGAACTACATAAAACAACAGCAATAAAACATGCTTTCTTGCTTATGGAGCCAGTTACAAATTCTCTATTAGATATAAATACCCATTTATACTGTAACTTATAGAAACAGTACCAATGCTGAAAGTTACGCAAAGCAGATCCTTACTTAAAGTGGCATCTGGAAAGGTTACCAAGATGTGAGATAGAATTTTCAGCCAGGAATAAACACAAATGACATGCCTTGTTCAGGGGACCAAAAGGGACATGCGAGTCAGATATGACAGCAACCTGTGACAGCAGCAAGTGCTCCTGCATACATGCAGAGGTGCCTGAAGTGATGCTGATGTAGACATTCCTCATAGCTGGTGCTATGATGGATCAGTGAGTGACACCTGCGCAGAAGGCAAGCTGACTCCAAGGCCAGGGCTGGAGAAGGGGCCAGTCTGGGAGCAACAGACGCCATTTGAGTAGATAGATGAGTTCAGTGGGCGAAGGCCAAGAATTGCCCTCTCACTGGGCAGAGACAACATAACCCAAAGAGACAGGAGAGTGAAGTGAGGTATGGGGGATGCACAGCCCACGCTGGGATGGATGAGGCTGCCGAGGGCTGCAATGACAGGCGGGATCTTCCCACTACCTTATCCCCCACTCACCTTCTGCGCGTGCTCGGAATCCCCACCGACTTGGCTTCTCCGCTGTCAGTGAGGGGGGGCGTTCCTCAGCCTCATCCAATGAGCTCAGACGAGGCTTCTGAGTCGACCAATGGGGCTTCGAGAAGCCTGTCCGGCCCCGCCTTCCCTGCCTGTGGAGGTCTTCGAACGCAGACTCGGGGCGCTGTCACATTCGGGTGAGGTTATTTGGAAGTCAGCAGAAAGTTTGCTCCTATAAAGAGGAAAACGGAGGCTGGGGACCCAGATTCCTGAGGAAAGCCAAGGCCAAGGGCCGGGACTTCTGAGTCTGAGGGGTTGAGGGCTGAGTGAGGGTCTCGAATCCCGGGCCTGACCGGGGAGGGAGAGGGCGCCGGAATCGCGTGTCCTGCGGGAAAACGTGGCTGGGACCCGAACCCCTGGGTCCTGAGGAGGACAGGGGCTCGCGGGATCCCGGAGGCCCTGAGAGAGGAGATGGGGGCCTGAGTCCGAGGGAGAAGGCGCCTCCTCGGGTCGCAATCCCCAGCGTGGAGGGTGCGGGGTCCCCGAATCCTCAGTCTCAGGGAGGGGCGGCCGTGGAGACGGAGGCGCTGTGGACTCGCTGTGAGGCGCTGTGACCGACTCCAGAGGTCGCCGCCTTCGTCCCCAGCTCTCACTCTGCCTGGGTGAAAAGTTTTCTCCGTCACCCACACAGATCGCGTTGGGTCTGCCCGGCCTCCCGAGGAAGCCATGGGACCCCGCCACGCCCGCGGCTTGCTGCTGCTCCTCCTCCTGGGAGCCGCCGCCTCCACCGGTACGTGGGGAGACCCTGGGGACTGGGGGAGGCCGGTCCCGGAGGGAGGAATCACGGGAAAGAGGAGTCATATCAGCCCTGAGTCTTAGGGAGCGGTAGCTGGGTCTGAGAATTCAGGCTAAGTGTTCATCTTTATTATTACTTTTTTTTAATTTATTTTTTTGAGACAGAGTCACATTCTGTTGCCCTTGGTAGAGCGCCTGGTGTCACGGCTCACAGCAACTTCAACCTCTTGGGTTCGAGAGATCCTCCTGCCTCAGCCTCCCGAGTAGCTGCGACTACAGGCGCCCGCCACAACGCCCGGCTAGTTTTTCTATTTTTAGTAGAGACAGGGTCTCGCTCTTTCTTGCTCAGGCTGATTTCTAACTCCTGAGCTAAGCAATTCACCCACCTCAGCCACCCAGAGTGCTCTGAGCACAGGCGGGGGCCACCGTGCCTGACCACTCAAGTGCTTATTTTTAATCTCATTTCCCCCTGCCCCCCAGAGGCCCCAGATGTGCATTGTTTCAAGAATGTATCCATGTATATAGAAGAGAAGGATTACCATGCATTTACCTGGACCACAGAGAACGTGGAAACTTGTGACAGTGAAACATTCTGCCAGGAATCCATACTAATCATTAAAGCAGGTAAAAGGAAAATGGGCCAGTTGGGTTGGGGATGAGGGAAGGAGGGTGGGGAGTTTATGTCCACATAGATGCCATTCTCCCTGCTTCAGGCCAATGGATAGGCTCACCGTCTGCTTTCCCTCTCTCCTTTCTCAAAACAGGAACCAAGACAGCTATTTTGGCCACTAAGGGCTGTATACCTGCAAGCATGGAGGAGATAATGTATATCCAGCACACCCCACCCCCAGGCCTGGTCGCAGTCTCCTACAGTAGCTACTGTGACAAGTCTGTATGTAACGACAAAGACAAATTAGATGAGTTTGGGAATCTACAAGAGATCCCAGGTACCCTGCAAGGGGTTGGGGAAGGGTGGGCAGATAAGGACTAAGAGAAACTGCATAAAGAGATTGTGTATCTTCTCTCTTCCTGTTCTTAACTTGCCAAGTGGACCACGCAGAAAAGGACCTTACAGTTCAAACGATGGTCTTGCTTTTTCTGAATTCTCCTTAGAGTCTGAACACTGCTCAGAGTAGAGGAAAATCAACAAAGGCTGGAGTGTAAACTGGGTTTTGTCGTTTATTAAGCAATATGATGTCAGTGTAGGTGAACAGGATGGTAGTATTATCATTCCAACAGGTATCGGTTCCCCATTACTACATAACAACAGCCCAATTCCTCAGCTTGGGCTCAAGACCCTACAGTAAGCTAGCCCTGCCTATCTTCAGCTTCTCTTCCCTCTCTTATTGTTCTACCCGGGGTTAATATTAAAAATACTTAACAATAGAGACGACACTAGCCAATAAGAATGAATGCTGGCCATAAAAAATGAAACAGTTCAGTCCTGCTGTTCCTACCAGCTGAGTATCAGCCCTTCAGTTTCACAACCAGTAAGCTGGCTCACCTCTCTTGGGTCTTTGTCCTTGCTGTTCCCTTTGCTACCCCACTGCAACTCCCATTTTCACACAGCTAACCCCAATTCACCCTCCATCTCAACTCAGGTATCAGCTTTTTGAAAATACTTACCAAATTCTTTTAGATACTTATATGCTCCTCTATTCCATTATACCCTGAACATGGTAACTACTGAGTTGGTACTGTGGTTAATTACCAACATGACTTTCTCCTTGTAGACAGTGATGCTAGATGGCAGAAACTATGCCCTTTTCATCTCTGTATCTCCACGCCTGAGCAGAGTTTGGTAATCTTGTTGATGGGGACCCTGACAGCAGACAGTCAGCTGAAGAAGAATGGGGAAGCTACAGTAATTGGCTTTGATTGATTGGAGTAGCATCAGCAGGAAAGAATTGAGGAAGAGAAGGCAGCAAGGAGGAGTATCTCTGGAGGCAGGACATACCCTAACTGTCCCTCTCTTTCCCCTCCAGTCGCCCCCATTGCGTCAGCAACCCTCCGATGCCCAACCTGCGTGGCTTTCGGGTCCTGTGTCAGTGCTCCTTATCTTCCCTGTCCCCGTGGTACAACTCGTTGCTATGAAGGAAGACTTGAGATTGCTGGAGGTAAACTGAAATGAACATTGAATGGTTTCAGAGGCTGGAAAACCAGACATCTGAGTAGATCCCAAGAGGTTCTGATGCTCGGGCTTCCAGGGATGAGTGTCTGGGCTGGATTCTCTCTGATTTCCTAAGACATCTATGTGTCTCCCCATCCTTCCTTATTCTGTAGGTGGTATCGAGTCATCTGTGGAAGTCAAAGGCTGTACAGCCCTGATGGGTTGCAGGCTGATGGCTGGAATGTTAACAGTAGGACCCATGGTGGTGAAGGAAATCTGCCAGAACAAGCCTCTCGCTCAAACCCAAAAGGCTGAAGATGGAGCCACCTGTCTTCCCATTTCAGTTTGGAGGTTACACCTACTGCTGCCATTGGTGCTGGAATTCGTTGTCCATTATTCCTGAGCAGGTGCTTTTGGTCCTACGTGTCAGGACACCTTTTATGACTGGGAACCTTGAGACTGCTGGTCATCAACAGATTGAGGTGGGGGTTTGAGGGAGAGCAAAGGAAGATCCTGTGGATGTACTTGATATTTTAATAAAATTTCTGCTGTAATTTGTGTGTGCCTCATGAATAGTAGTAGAATTTTCGTGCTGAAAATAGCCTTAAAATCATCTTCTCCAACTTATACATTTTCCAGAATCAGAGTCTGATATCTGGAAAACTTTAATAAGTTTCTCACATTTAAGTAGCTATGGGCAGAGACAGCCAAGACAAGAACTTGACCCAAATTCTGATTTTTCCCTTCACCCTTACATGCTAAATTCTCTTGCTAGCTGGACAAGTGACTAGTTAGCTGTTCCCAGAGCACTCCTTACCCAATCTTAAGGCCAAAGTTAAGATATTTCCCTAGAAGGTACAGCAAGATGAGAAAAATCAGGCGTCACATTCTCCAATGGTAATGGCCCATCTCCCTATGTCTTGCTGTTCTTTGCCCACTCTACGTTGTTCCTCCCCCTCTCTGTGTCTTACATAATGATATCAGTAGAAAGAAGAGACTTGGGAGGATAGAATGAATGGGTCTGTGACTAGAGGTGGAGGGAGATTTTTCTGGAAAGCTCTCAAGCTTATTTATTTACTACTCAAGAATACATAAAATTTTATTGCAAAAGACTCCAATGATATAGAAGGTATACAGAACAAAGTAAAGGGCAGGGAGAGTAAAGGGGAGACTTTTTTGGGAAAAAAAAAAAGACAGCTTCAATGAGACTTAATTGATGCATAGTAAGCTTCCCTGGGGGTAGGAGCAAAGACTTTTAATGCAAACTTTTGGAGTTTGGCCATAGTATATGCCAACCAAATTCTTTCTAGAAGGTTGTCTAGCTCTACTCACTTTCTTGCAGCAAATGCCTAACTATAATTCTTCATCTTTGTCCTTAAGCACACAGGTCCCTGTCTTGTCAGTTTGCTAAATCTCCCTAAAGAGGGAGATGAATCACCAGTAAATCAGATGTTAACTTTGTGAAGAGGCATGATTTGGGGGCGTAACAAGCATTCAGAGCCATGGCTGGTTAATACTAGTTGGAGTAAAAAAGTAAAATCAAAAAACAAAGACAAACAACTAGGTGTTTCACTTAGAAATTGGTCATGTAGTGGTGTCAAAGACAGTTGCAAGAAAAATTCCTGAGACTAGTCTCAGCTAATTGAGAGGTTGAGGCAAGTGGATTTCTTTACTCTAACAGTTTTCTTTTTTTTTTTTTTTTTTAAGATACATTTATTGAGCATCACAATCAGACTATTACATTTAGCAATCAACAGCATGGGTGCAAAAAATGCAATCTACATTAATATCCTCTGTTGGGATGCCTTACCCTTTTGCACAGAACAGAAACCAAAATAACCTGTTATACAATGAGTCACAAATACAGTCCTCGAGTTTTTTGCCCATACTCATGAGAATTGTCTAAAACATGTCTTCTTTGTAGCAGCCTGGCCCTGCCACCACTGTGCTTGGCTGAGTTCACACATCTATTGTAACACATAGCTTCCCTGTCACTTCTCTGGCTCTCCTCTCCTGCTAAGCTTTGTTTCCTGGGAATAATTAAAACCTTCTGCCACTTCCATAGTGACTGCTGCTACTGGAGCCACCATAGCCACCTTGGTTTCGTGGTTTGGCAAAGTATTGGTCACCACCACCATAAGGGCCAGAGCTTCTGCCTCCAAAATTTCCTCCCTTCATAGGTCCAAAATTTGATGACCCATTGTTGTAATTGCCAAAATCATTGTAACTTCCACCACCTCCAAAATTGCTCCCATCATTACCAAATCCATTGTAGCCATCCCCACTGCCATCATATCCTCCACCACCAACACTGCCACCAGAACCGCCACAACCACTGAGGTTTCCTCTATGGCCAAAGTTGTTATTTCCACCAAAACCACCTCAAAGACCCCCACCGAAGTTTCCACAACCACTTCGACCTCTTTGGCTGGATGAAGCACTAGCCATCTCTTGCTTTGACAGGGCTTTCCTTACTTCACAGCTGTGGCCCTCACAGTGTGGTATTTCTGAATGACCATCCTATCCACAGAATCATGATCATCAAACATAACAAAGCAAAGCCCGTCTTCTTGCCACTGCCTCCGTCAGTCATGATTTCAATCACTTCCATTTTCCCATAATGTTCAAAATAGTCTCTTAAGTGCTATTCTTCAGTATCCTCTTTAATGCCGCAAACAAAGATATTTTTCACAGTGAAGTGGGCACCAGGTCTTTGAGGATCTTCTCTGGAAACAGCTCTCTTTGGTTCCACAGTTCTTCCCTCCACCTTGTGTGGCCTTGCATTCACTGCTGCATCCACCTCCTCCACGGCGGTGGACGGGACAGACCCAAAGCCCCTGGAGTGCTTGGTGTTCGGATCGCTCATTACCACCCGGTCTGTGAGCGCTCCCCACTGCTCACAATGGCTCCTCAGACTCTCATCAGTCCTTTCAAAGCTCAGCCCTCCAATGAAGAGCTTCTGCAGCTGTTCTGGACTCTTTAGGAGACTCTGACTTAGACATAATGGCAGTGATTTAACAGAGTTCATTAATGTGGCCAGTAACCTGATGTTAGGGGTCATCCAGAACTGCCTCCTGATGTGAACCGAAGTTCCGCTATACACACGACTTTCTCCAACAACTAAACTGACCACCAACTGCAACCTATTACCTTCAACTAGATCAGTGTTTTTCAACTTTTTTATCTCACGGCACACTTGAACCTATAGTTAAACTTCCACGACACACTTAAATTATGTTGATTAAAAGAAAGAGTAAAAAATAAGAATATACATACTATGCTTTAAACTTCTTTTGGAAATAATTTAATGAATGATCTTTAAAAATGTTTGCAGCACACCTAAGATCCTCTCATGGCATACCAGTGGGCTGCGGCCCACTGGCTGGAAATCACTGAACTAGAAAGTTTAGGGAGAATTCTTGCCTGTTCCAAATTCTAGAAAAATCAGAAGGTGTGCCCCAACATACAAACATAGTCCTCCAGCAAAGTATGGATGACTTATTGGTTTCAGACATTTAAGGAAATCTCTGGGCCAGGTGCAGTGGCTCATGACTAGCTCTCTGGGAGATTAAGGTAGGATGATCCCTTGAGCTCAGGAATTGGAGACCAGTCTGAGCAACAGCAAGACCCTGTCTCTACTAAAAATAGAAAAAACTAGCCAGGAATTGTGGTGGGTACCTGTAGTCCCCGCTACTTAGGAGGCTGAGGCAAGAGGATCACTCGAACCCAGGAGTTTGAAGTTGCTCTGAGCTAGGCTGGGGTCATGGCACTGCTAGCCTGGGCAATAGAGTGAGATTCTGTCTTAAAAGAAAAAAAAAATTCCTTTACAATGTGTTGCAAAGTTCAGACCTTCGTTTCATATCAGGTGCCACTTTTGTGGGCCATTGTCTGTTTTCCAGTTCCACAGAGAATCCTCAAAATTCTATGGCCTTGACATTTGGCTTTCAAACTTGAGCACTGGCAGGACTTGAGTCTGGTTCAGGGTGTCCAACATACCCAGCTACGTGACATGTGTATTGTAAGGCACAAAATCTGATGTGCTGCTTTGACATATTTGAGTCTCACAGGATCCTAAGGGCCTCCCAGCTAGTTTCCCTGTCACTCAGACCAGCTACACTCCACCTATTCCTCAACCTAGCAGCCAGGTTCAGTTCCCTGCCAACCTAAGATTTTTTTTGTTTGTTTGTTTGTTTTTTTTTTTTTTTTTGAGACATAGTCTCACTCTGTCGCCCTGGGTAGAGTGCTGTAGTGTCACAGCTCACAGCAACCTCAAACTCCTGGGCTTGAGCAATCCTCTTACCTCAGACTCCCAAGTAGCTAGGAAGGACTACAGGCACCCCCTTTATATATATCTACCTATCTTTCAGGCACCTGGCATAAATTTCTCACTGAGTCCAGGCTTTCACAGAATTAAGAGGTTATTTTATTTATCAATTTATCTTTGGCAGGGGCAGGGTAAGGAAGTGGCAGGGATCTAAGAGGTTTTTTTTTAAATTTATTTTAGAGACAGAGTCTCACTTTTTCACCCTCAGTAGAGTGCTGTGGTGTTACAGCTCACAGCAACTTCCAGCTCTTGGGCTTAGGAGATTCTTTTGCCTCAGCATCCTGAGTATCTGGGACTACAGGTGCCCGCCACAACACCCGGATATTTTTTTGTTGTTGTTGTTGTGGTGGTGGTGGTTTGGCTGGGGCTGGGTTTGAACCTGCCACCCTCAGTATATGTAGCCAGTGCCCTCCCCACTAAGCCACAGGCACCACCCCGAAGAAGTTATTTTTAACACTCAGAGATACTAGGAAAAGATTCATCGAGAATCTTTACTTAGTTGTGTTTCCACCCATTTGATTTTTTTTTTTAGGGCATAGATGTAGTTGGAAATTTTTAGAAGTACATGCCAATATTCTGGGTTGTATGTCAGTTTCCAACCTGAATTATCACAGTTCAATGTGTTTACTGTGGACTTTCACATTAGTTAGCATTACAGTAGTAAAGCTCATCCTAGAGAAGAAAGTGACAGAGAATATGCAAAACTGGAAAGCTAATTCTGTCGTATTATTCTTATTTCCTTTTTATTTTATGTACTTTTTTTTTTTTTTTTGAGATAGAGAGTCTCACTATGTCACCCTCGGTAGAATGTGGTGGTGTCATAACTCACAGCAACCTCAAACTCTTGGGCTCAAGTGATCCTCTTGCATTAGTCTCCCAAGTAGCTGGGACTACAGGCACCCACCACAACACAGGGCTACTTTTAGAGATAGGAACTCTCTCTTGCTCAGGCTGGTCTCTAACATGTAAGCTCCAGGGATCCACCCGCCTTTGCCTCTCAGAGTGCTAGGATTACAGATGTGAGCCACCGTGCCTGGTCCTTATCCTTCTTTCCTTTTTGCCCTTTGTCTATGCCAGTAGTTCTCAACCTGTGGGTCACAACCCCTTTTCAAACGACCCTTCCACGGGGGTTGCCTAAATACATCCTGCATATCAGATATTTACATTATGACTCATAACAGTAGCAAAATTATAGTTTTGGAGTAGCAACTAAAATAATTTTATGGTTGGGGGTCACCACAACATGAGGAACTGTATTAAAAGGTCGCGGCATTAGGAAGGTTGAGAACCACTGGTCTATGCATATGATCCTAATACATTTCTTTATTTTTTTCTTCTTTTTCAGATAGGAACTTTCTCTGTCTCCCAGGCTGAAGTTCAGTGGTTTGATCCTAGCTCACAGCATCCTCCAACTCCTGAGTTCAAGTAATCCTCCCTCCTTAACCTCCACCATGACTGACTGATCTTTTTATTTATTTTTTTATTTTGCGGGGATGGGGGTGGGGGAGGGTTTGTTTTTTTTTTGGCCAGGGCTGGGTTTGAACCCACCACTTCCGGCATTGGGATCGGCACCCTACTCCTTTGAGCCAAGGCACCGCCCTGATCTTTTTGTTGTTGTTGTTGTTGTTGTAGTTTGGCCAGGGCCAGGTTCGAACCTGCCACCCTCAGTATATGGGGCTAGCATCCTACCCCCTGAGCCACAGGCGTCACCCCACCCTGATCTTTTTATTTTTTGAAGAGAGAGGGTCTCACTCTATTCCCTAAGCTGGTTACAAACTCTTGGCCTCAAGTGATTCTCTTGCCTCTGCCTCCCAAAGTGCTGGGATTACAAGCACAAACCACCATGCTGACACATTTTTATCTTTAAGAAAAAGACATGGTTGTTTAATGAGTATCACTCCGTCATGGCACAAAAAACGAGATATCCTTGCCATCTGCCTTAACTTGAGTCAGTTACATCACATTTCCATGGAGGTGGCATGTGTCTCTGCTGATCATTACTCCTGTCTATACAATGTCAACCCCACTTACTCCTCCCGGGAATGCCCCTCTTAACTCTTGTTCCTACTCAGAAAAACCAATCGCCTCATGAAATAAAAGAAAAAGTGGAAAGGGGGTTAAGGAAAAGGAAGGAGAGAAGAAGGGGAGGTGATGGGAGAGTGTTGGGAAGGAGAGAGAGGAGAGAAGACAGAAAGAAAAGAGGAGGTGACAAGAAGATGGGGAGAGGAAGAAAAGGAGACCGAGGAATAGGAGAGAGAGGGCAGGGAAGGGAAAGAAATGGTGGGGAGAAAGATCAGAGCTGTGAGAGTCACCACGTGCCTGACACTGTGGCAAGAACTTTACATTTGATGACCTCGTGAGAGTCTTGCCAGAATCCTAGTGTAAATACTAAAACCGTCACCATTTTATACATAAAGTTGCAAAAGCTAAAAGAAAAAGTTAAATAAATTGCCCAGAATATAACAGCTCTTAAGAGCTGGGTATGAAAATCAGACCCAGGATTATCAGACTCCAGATTATAAATCTACACTGTGCCACTGGTCAGGAGGGCCATGACACTCTAGCCCCGGCAACAGAGTGAGACTCTGTCTCAAGGGAGAAAAAAGAGCACATAGGCACAGAAGAGAATATCCAGGGGAGACAATAGCATTTCAAGATATCTAATTATGTTGCATGAGTGAAAAGATATTGATGTAGAGATAGACAATTAGCCAAGAAACAAAATACAGAGAAATATCCGGATTTAGAGATGACAGCTGTACAGTTCCTTTGTTTCCAGAATAGAGGAAAGCCTCCACTTCAAATTCTCTCATTTTGCTTTCCTTTTAAAAAAATATAAGTTTATACGATTTTCTGCATAAATTATCCCGTCCTCAGGAAAAGGAATACATCACAATATATTAAAATATCAATCCATCATCTCCAAGTTGACTTTTTCTGGGTTCAGAATTTGAAAGTCTAACAAATACGACAGCTCACACCTGTAATCCCAGCACTCTGGGAGGCCTAGGTAGGTGGATCACATAATCTTAGGTGTTCCAAACCACCCTGAGCAAGAGTGAGACCCTGTTTCTACTAAAAAAATTCAAAAACTAGCCGGGCGCTGTGGCGGGTGCCTCCTAGTCCCAGCTACTCAGGAGGCTGAGGCAGGAGGATCACTTGAGCCCAGGAGTTTGAAGTTGCTGTGAGTTATGACGTCATGGTATACTACCCAGTGAAACTCTGCCTCAGAAAAAAAAAAAAAAGTCTAACAAATATCTTAATAGACTGAATACAAATATCACACTTAACACCACAGAATATAATTTGATTTTCCCTTTTGTCAGCCTGGAGAATTTTGAATTTAGAATCACTGACTCACTGGTTTGAGACCAGACTGAGCCAGAGCAAGACCTCACCTCTAAAAATAGCCAAGCATTGTGGTGGGAGCCTGTAGTCCCAGCTACCTGGGAGGCAGAGGCAAGAGAATCGTGTGAGCCCAAGTGTTTGAGGTTGGTGTGAGCTATAACAACCATGGCACTCTACTGAGGGCGACAAAGTGAGACTCTGTCTTAAAATAAAAAAAGAATCACTGACTCACAGAACCTTAGAACTAGAAGTGACGACAATAATCACTAACATTTTCTTTTTTTATTTATTTATTTATTTTTATTATAGATAAAAAACACTAACATTTTCAAAACACCATGAGCCAAGCATGTGCTAAGTGCTTTCTAAGCAGTATCTCATTTAATGTCACAACATTTACTTTATTTTCTTAAGGCAAGCACAAAACAAAGTTTATTGAGCAAGAGAAAGATAGGCTTACAGAGTGAGAAAGCTTACAAAGCAGGAATCACTCACCATGCACAGCAAATGGGCCTCCATTGCCAGGGCAAGTAGGCAAAGAGGTCTGCAGATCTTCATCATATTTACTTCTGCTGCTATCCTTTGAGCAGGATGTTATTTATTAACTTCTTTTATATACAAGGAAATGAAGCCTCAGCGAGTTTGCTCAAGGTCACGCAGGGAGGAAGTAGGAGAGCAGAGGGAGTGAGGAAGAGTCTTAGGAGATGCGGTCAAAGGAGTAAGGGGCACACGGACCGTGGACAGCCTGGTAGGCAATTGCACTGACTTTGGCTTTTACAGCGCAGTGAAACGGGAAGCTGCGAGAAAGTTTAGGCGGAGAAATGATACGATGCTCTGGCTTATCTGGTCCAAGGATCCCTCTGGCTGCCGTGTTGTTTTAGAATAGACTAGAGAAAGACAGAGGTGGCAGTGGGAGACCAGTGAGAGGGGATGCTGGCTGATATCAGGGTCATAACCAGGAAGTTGGGAGGACGTGCTCAGATTCTGCACATAAGTGAAACTGCAGCCTGGACAAGGTGGCTCAGCCCTGTACTTCAGCACTCTGGGAGTCCCAGGCGGGTGGATGGCCTGAACTCAGGAGTTCCAGACCAGCTTGAACAAGATTGAGACCAGCCCCTACTATAAATAGAAAAACTAGCTGGGCATGGTGGCAACTGCCTGTAGTCTCAGCTACTTGGGAAGCTGAGGGAAAAGGAGTGCTCAGCCCCAAGGGTTTGAGGTTGCTGTAAGCTATGATGCCATAGCAGTCTACGCAGGACAACAGTGAGACTTGGTCTCAAAAAATAAAAATAAATGAAAAAATAAGAATAAACAAAAGCACAGGCACCAGACTTAGCTGCTGGATCAAGGTGGGAAATGAAAGAAAAGATGACTCAGAGGTGACTCCAAGAATTGGAGCCCAGTCACTATCCATTTCCCTGCACTGTTGTTCTCTGAGAACTTCTCACCTTTGATGTGAGAACTGGGTGTGCCTCCCACACTGGAACCAGCTCCCTGAGGGAAAGACACCCATCTTTCTTGATTGTGATCCCAGCACCCAGAACAGTGCCTAGACCAAGGGGGACCCTCAGTAGATATATATATATATTTTTTTTGATACAGAGTCTCACTTTGTCACTATCAGTGGAGTGCTTGGCGTCACAGCTCACAGCAACCTCAAACTCTTGGGCTTAAGCGATTCTTTTGCCTCAGTCTGCCGAGTAGCTGGGACTACAGGCGCCCGCCACATGCCTGGATATTTTTAGGGATGCAGTCTTGCTCTTGCTCAGGCTGGCCTTGAACCCATAAGCTCAGGCAATCCAACTGCCCCGGCCTACCAGGTGGGAGCCACCACACCCGGCCCCCTCAGGAGATATTTATCCACCAAATGAAAGAATAAAGCCCTCCAAGCCCCAGCCACCAGTTGGCTCTTACTGTCTGAGTCTGCAGCACCTCCCTGGTTGGATTCCTGGAGCAAGATGACCAGATCAATATTTGGGAATTTCTTTTTCCAAGCATTAAGTTACTGCCCACCACATTTGTAAAAGCAGAGTAGCACAGCTTTGCACAGTGGCACTGTCATAGCCAATGAGGTTTATCTGAGTCAGGCATAGTTACTGCTAATTAAAAACTCCCAATACCCTGCTGTGACGACTTGCAATATAGCTGTCACTGGCAATTTTTGAGGGTCTCTATGGAGACCGAATAAAAAATAAAATAAATAAATAAAACCTAAGTAGCTTAAATCAGTAGTTCTAATTATTAAGTTAGAAGGAATTCAAGAGAAAAATTAACAAATAAGTTAAAATGAACGGCATTCAAAGGACAAAGGAGCATGCTAAATGTCTACACTTTGGAGGCTGAGGTGGGTAGATCTCCTGAGCTCAGGAGTTCTAGACCAGCCTGAGCAAGAGTGAGATCCTGTCTCCACTAAAAATAGAAAAACTAACCCAGCATGATGACATATGCCTGTAGTCCCAGCTACTCAGGAGGCTGAGGCCAGAGGATGGCTTGAACCCAGGAGTTTGAAGTTGCTGTGAGCTATGACACCTCTGCACTCTTTCCAGGGTGACAGAGATTCTGTCTCAAAAAAATAAAAATAAAAACCCAGGGCAGTGCCTGTGGCTCAAAGGAGTAGGGTGCTGGCCCAATATGCCGGAGGCGGCAGGTTCAAGCCCAGGCCCGGCGAAAAACTGCAAAAATAAATAAATAAATAAATAAAAACAAAAACCCAACCTGAAGAAACTCTGCAAAACAATGAATAGACCTTGTCAAAACATAAATTTTGAAAGAAGGAAAAGAAAATAAGGAAAGCTATAAATTAAAAGAGACAAACACACAAATCAAATTCAATTTACGAATCTCACTTGGGACCAGACTTGAACATCCAGATATAAAGAAGCATTTCTATAAGACAGGTGAGGAAATCGATCCATTGATTGGCTGTGTAATAATGGCAGATATTCTAAATTCTATTAGATGTGAGAATGGTGAGCACATATTTCAACGTGACTTAACTGATTGTTCCAAGAAAGACTTGCCTGCCAGGATAAGACCATAAAAGCAGAAAGAACTCATTCTTTGCTTCAGGAAAATCCAACAAACCAATTTATCTAGACAAACAGTTTGCTCAGCTAGGCAAATAGCTCTCCTCTCAGAATAACACAGGGCTTGCCTTGGCAAAAAGCCCACTTAAAGATGGCAGTTCACTTATCAAGACTTGCCTCCTGCCTCCATTTTGTTCTGTCTGCCAATCTTAAACTATCGTCTCATAATCTTTGCCTAATTCTAGCCAGTTTCTTGCTTTGAAGAACCTACCTCAGATACCGTGACATAATTTTCCCCTTTGTCACACTACTGTACTCTCACACTACTCACACTACTGAGAGTACAGAGGTGGTGCTCTCCCACGCTGGACTTGGCCTAATAAACTCCATTTTGCTTGATCAACAAGTAAGTATCCCTGATGATCTTTGTGGGATAGGCAACCATTAACAGGTACAATAACAGTTTTATGGTATGTTTATTTTTTTAAAAGGGGGAGGCTCATCTTTAAAAAAAATCCAGAGGCTTAGCACAGTGCCTCAGGCGTATAATCCCAGCACTCTGGGAGGCTGAGGTGAGTGGATTTCCTGAGCGCCAGAGTTCAAGACCAGCCTCAGCAAGAGTAAGACCCCATCTCTACTAAAAACAGAAAAACTAATCAGGTGTTGTGGCAGGCACCTGTAGTCCCAGCTACTCAGGAGGCTGAGACAAAAGAATTGCTTGAGCCCAAGAGTTTGAGGTTGCTGTGAGCTATGATTCTAGAGCACTCTATTGAGGGTGACAAAGTGAGACTCTGTCTCAAAAATAAATTTAAAGGGCGGCACCTGTGGCTCAGTGAGTAGGGTGCTGGCCCCATATACCGAGGGTGGTTTAAACCCGGCCCCGGCCAAACTGCAACAACAACAACAAAAAAAAAATAGCTGGGCCTTATGGCGGGCGCCTGTAGTCCCAGCTACTCCAGAAGCTGAGGCAAGAGAATCACCTAAGCCCAAGAGCTGGAGGTTGCTGTGAGCTGTGATACCACGGCATTCTACTCAGGGAGACAAAGTGAGACTCTGTGTCTAAATAAATAAATAAATAAATAAATTTTAAAAATTAAAATAAAATACAATAAAAAATACAGAAAGATTTACACGTAAAATGGAATAGAATTTGAGTTTTACTTCAGCCTAATAAGGAATGGAGAGTGGGTAGGGGCATAAATGAAGTGGAACTGACCATAAGATGAACATTATTGATGCTGATCAACAGCTACATGGAGCTCATGTTCATTACCTTGTTTTCATTTAATTGAGATTTTTTTTTTTTTTTTTTTTTGAGACAGCCTCAAGCTGTTGCCCTGGGTAGAGTGCCATAGCATCACAGCTCACAGCAACCTCCAACTCCTGGGCTCAAGCGAGTCTCCTGTCTCTGCCTCCCAAGTAGCTGGGACCACAGGTGCCAGCCACAACGCCCGGCTATTTTTTGGTTGCAGCCGTCATTGTTGTTTGACGGGCCCGGGCTGGATTGGAGCCCACCAGCTCAGGGGTATGTGGCTGGCGCCCTAGCCGCTTGAGCCACAGGCGCTGAGCCAAATTGAGATTATTTTTGTATGCCCTGGGGTGTACTATGGATTTGCAGTTCCATATTCTGATGCTCCCTGGTATTCTACCCATTATATGGTGTGCTTCTGGGTTGGGTATTTCATTTTGGTCCCTTCTCAGTGCTTGCCTAGCAAGGAGGAGTCTCAGGCTGCCTGCACGGGTGTGACCTATTGGAAATAATTAGAATGCTGGGCTGAGCAACGGGGCTCACGCCTGTAATCCTAGCAGGAAGTTGAAGCAGGTGGATTGCTTGAGCTCAGGAGTTTGAGATCAGCCAGAACAAGAGGGAGATACACACACCCCCATCTCTACTAAAAATTGAAAAACTAGCAATGCATAGTGGTGGGTATCTGTAGTCCCATCTATTAGGGAAGCTGAGGCCAGAAGATGGCTTGAGTTTAAGGTTGCTCTGAGCTGTGATGATGCGGCAGCACTCTACCCAGAGTCTATCTCAATAATAATAATAATTAGAATGATAATAGCCAATATTCACCGAGTGCTTACATGTGTCAATTCATCTCATCCTCCTAACACTGTGAGGTCGATGCTTTTATTATTCCCATTTGAAAGATGGGGAAACTGAGGCATGGAACATCTATGTGATAATGCCAAGAAAGATTTATCTGAATCTAAGCAGTCTGGCTCCACTTTGAGGGCAGAATATCAGCACCATAGAAAGCCAGGAGTGAGGTGTAGCCTGCAAAAGATACTCTTGCTCTCCTCGGGGGTAGGCAATGTGAAACCTTCAGGACCCAAACTGCAGGAGGTCAGAAGCTGTGTCTGGAAACACTTCCCAGGAGGCTTGTGGGCTCAGCCTCTCCAGGGTGTGGGGATGGGGGCCAGTAATGTCCTTTTCAGCTCCAGGATGGTGACAGGATATTTTTTCCTGGGCTGATGGTCAGTGCTAGGAACACCCTTAGGGGTGCAGTGATGGACATGGGGGAGCAGAGTACCTCTCAGTATTGCAAACATCTAGCATTGACCCAAAATCTTTGCTCTGGATTGAAATAATATCCATTACGGGCCAGGAAATGCCACTGCCTCCCACTGCACAGAGACTAAGGCCCAGAAAACTCAGGGAAATTAATTAACATTCCAAATACATCATAAGGATTGATAAAAGGGCGTCTCTCGTGCTCAGTGGGTAGGGCACCAGCCACATACACCAAGGCTAGCAGGTTAGAACCTGGCCCGGGCCAGCTAAAACAACAACGACAACTGCAACCAAAAAAACAAAAGAAATAGCCGGGCATTGTGGCGGGCGCCTGTAGTCCCAGCTACTTGGGAGACGGAGGCAAGAGAATCACTGAAGCCCAAGAGTTTGAGGTTGCTGTGAGCTGTGACACTCTATCCAGGGCGACAGCTTGAGACTGTGTCTCAGAAAAAAAGGTGGGGGAGGGATGTTAAATCTGCCAAATTTGGCCTCCACAGGGGAAAACTCCAAAGGTCCTTAGCACTTACTTGACAGCTTGGGTTTCCCAGAGCAGCTGTAAATGCCTCAAGGTTATTGTAGACAAGAGCTTCTCCAAGTCTGAGAGCCCTGGGGGTAGGGAGGTCACTCCCGGAGACAAGGAACCAGGAAAAGCCCACACCCTCAGTTACTGTAAGAATGACAGATACCAACAGACCAGCCCTCTGCTGTTCATCCTGTGGTGTCAGAGGGACGGGATAGTGCCCGCATCAATGCCTCAGGCCCCTGTGTCTGGACAGCTTTCCCTAATCTGCTGGTGACAGCCCAGACATCTCATTCTACTCTGGAAAGTTCTAGAATCATGTGAGTCCATTTATTTTTTACAAGGAGCCCAAATCAAGGGAAACTCTTGGGCAAACCACTAAATTTCCATTGCCTGCAAAATGGAGATAAGCATAGTCCTGGCTTCAGAGACCTGCTTTGACCATTGGGTGATTTATACATCAAGTGTGTGGAACCAGGTTGGAATCCAGGTTTGTGAGGCCTGAAACTGACATAAGAACAATGAAAAAAGATTTTTAAATGAGCTTAAAAGATCTTGGGATGCATGGAATCCTCATCTGCACCTTTACTTACAAGGCAACGTTTAATTGAGAGAAAGGCAAAAATTTTTTAAAAGATAGATACTTGAAAGAAAGATACATAAATAGATAGATGTACACGTATCAAAGCCCAAGACACGTAATGAAGTTGTTACTAGACAAAGAGGGTCCAGCTGCCTGTCACTGTCAGCCAATATGCAGAGATGGGGATAGATCCACCAAGACTTTTCTTTTCTTCCATTTCTAAAATCACAGTTTTATATGTAAAAGTTCAAGGCAAAGGCCACACCAACCTCAGTGTACTTCAGTGTACTTCAGACCTATTACAACATGCCAATTCAAAAGATAATCTCTTATATCAATCCATCTAAACTACTCAAGATAGGCATCTTTAGGGTGGGAGCTAAATTCACAGAACAGTAAGAATGGGAGACAAGGGGTAAAGGTCAGGCAGGACCTAAACTGACCAGACCAGCTATGTCATGGCCGCCCTAGCCTGACGGACTCCATCTTATTCTCACTACATGTGCTTTCACAGTGACTAAGATTAAATAATGTCAAAGCATTCGCTTCTCACCAACCAGTAAAAGTGAATGCCTTCAAAACCCTCTGCCAGCTTCCTCTGGACTGCCTTGCCCAAAGAGAAATGCAGATCCAATAGCTGCTCTGCTCAGCTGCCCTTTCCTCCTTCATTCCTTTGTTACTGGATGGAGAGGGTCTGGCCACCTGTCACTGTCAGCCGGAGATAAGTCCACCAAACTTTGTTAGAAGACCGGTGATTCTAGAGAACAGTGAGAGCAGCCTAAGACTGTTCTGTTCTTCCATTTCCAAAATCACAGTTTCATACATAAAAGTTCAAAGTAAAGACCATTTTAACTCTTATCTTAAATAATAATCATCACAACTCAGTGGCAACCTTTTACAATATTTCTGAATCAAAAGTTAATTTCTTAAATCAATCCTCCTCAAGCACAGACCACATTAGTCCTTATAAATAATAATCAGCATCACACAATGACCAATTATAATTACACATTAATTACAACTACACATTAATCCTTATAAATAATACAATTACAATTACACATTAATCCTTATAAATAACAATCAGCATCACACAATGACCAATTATAACACCTCCTATTCATCAATTTCCTGAATCATTCTTCCTAAACTATTTAAAATGGGCATCTGGAGGGTGGGAGCTAAATTTACCGAAAAAAAAAAAAAAATGAAAAACAGGATTGAAAGTCACATAGGACCTAAAACTGTGTCATGTCTGCCCTAACCTGACTGACTCCACCTTATTCTCATTACATGTGCATTCACCTTCCTCCACACAATCTCTGTGCACCCTGAACCTGGGAGTTCTTTTGAAAGCACATCAAGAGCTCCCTGGGGACCTTTCCCAAATGGCCTCTGACTGTCATGCTGGGAGCAGAGCCCAAGAACTTTGAGTTGATGGGAATGATGGCGGATTGTATTAGTGGCCCCAGTTTTTCACTCCTCTTTGTATCTATGCCCTTGACCATGTAACTGGGTTATATGACTCTGGGCTTGGCCACGTGACTAGCTTTTACCAACAGAATCCTGTAAGAATGATACATGCCGATTTCAAGCCTAGGCCTCAGTTGAGAGGCTTTGCACATTTCCACATGTATTTCAGCAACTCTGTGAGAACAAGCCCAGTTTAGCCTACGGGGAGATGAGAGTCTTGTGGAGCACAACCAAAGTTGTCCCAGTCATTACAGCCCAGATCAACCTAGATTAGCTGACAGATGACTCCCAGAAATAAGAGCAAACACCTCTGAGTCCAGAAGAACCACCCAGCCAAGCTCAGCCTAAACTGTCCACTCACAAACTTGTATGCTTAAAAAAAAAATGCTACTGAATGTTGAGGTGGTTTGTTACACAGCATTATTGTAACTAACTGATACAGGCAACCTGTGCTGCCCAATCCAATCTTGAAACTAACCTGCTTGGATTTAAACCCCAGCTCCACCACTCGTCAGCTGGGTGACTTAACCTCCCTGCACCTTAGATTCCCCATTCACAAAATGGGATGAGAGCAGATCTAACCCTGAGGGACTGTTCCATCATCCAGGAGCTACCATTTACAGAGCTCCTATTGCTCTGTGTGAGGAGGGGACAACCATGAGCAAGACAAAGTTCCAAATGCATAAAAGACAAATAGGTCTATGACACAAAGACAGGTAGAGAGGAATGCCCCTGAAGAGAAGTAAAGTCGAGCGATGGATGGGGACTGGGGTGGAAAAGAAGAGATGCTGCTTTTGATAAGGTGGCCAGGGACACCCACTGAGAAGAGGGACAGTCCAACAATCTGTGAACAAAGAGGGGGAGGAGGCCACATGGAGATGGGGAGGGAGAGCTTCAACAAGGCACAGAGGTGGGCACAAGGTTGGCACGCATCAGGAAGGAAGAGACAAAAAGGAGACAGGCCAGAGGTGACATCTGACAGGTGGGGATGGGTGGGGATGGGGAAGAACAGAGTTTGGATTTTATTGTGATAAATGAGTTGGCAACTTAAATAACAAAGGGTCTCTTTCAAAAATACATATATTTATTTGCAAACAGAGCTCTGCAATGGGACTCTGCACGCCATAGTTAACCATGTGCATATTTGGGGAGGTAACAGAAGACAAGGTTTCAAAAGGATGAAATGAGGAGGTTTACCTCATTGTTTTGAAATAATTATTCTTGGCTACTATGAGGATCAATAACGAGGGTGACATCAGTGGTTAGACAGGCAGTTGCTGGGCAGATGTTCTTACAGAAGTATCTTTGTGTAAGTTTGCAATGGTCTTTGTGCAAGGTTGTGGTTTTTGCTATCTTTTATGATCAGGCAGACAAGGGTAAGAACCCTCTTTATTGCCTTCCCCAGTTCTATTTACCAGGGTTTGTTTCATTTTGTTTTATTTTGTTTTAAGACAGAGTCTTACTCTGTCACCCTGAGTAGAGTGCTGTAATGTCACATTAATGACTCCATTTTGATTCTGACAACTTGCACAGGGTTAATTTGTAGAAGAGGCTCCAGATTGTGCCTGGATCATAGTGACTGCTCAGTGTCAGTTTTGACTGTACTATTGGCTTTTTTGCCCCTAAAATACAGTGTCTCACTGTTCCAGGGTCCTAAGAGGAAAATCTCCCTGGGATGGAAGTGGAGACCCTAGAGAATCTTGACAAGGAAAACTTTTTTTTTTTTTTTTTTGAGACACAGTCTCACTCAGTTGGCCTGGGGTTGAGTACTGTGGCGTTATAGCTCACAGGAACCTCAAACTCTTGGGCACAAGAGATGCTCTTGCCTCAGCCTCCTAAGTAGCTGGGACTATAGGTGCCTACCACAATGTCCAGCTAGTTTGAGAGACACGGGAACAAGGGGGTTCACTCTAGCTCAGACTGGTCTCAAACCCCTGAGCTCGGGTAGTCCACTGCCTTGGCCTCCCAGAGTTTACAGGTGTGAGCCACCACACCCGGCCTATTGACAAGGGAAACTTTCACTTTTGATGCTACAATTGAATTTCTATAGCAAGATCAAGTTCATGCATTATTTATGTAATTTAAAACACATACCACATAAACAACCAAAATGCCCAACTGATAAATGGATAAACAAAATGTCTTATATCCAGTGGAATATAATAATAAAAATATAATAAATAAAGTTAAATATATAATATGTGTTGGTTGTAGATAAATGTTCGACAGAAAAGGAAGACTTTCCAAAAACTAATAATAATATTGTTAAATAAAATGTGTAAGAGTCCATTGGTTCCAACTGAACTCCAGCATGAGGCCCAACAGACCAAAACAAAATGGAATCATTCTTGCTAAAGTTCCACCTCGTCAAGCCTAAACTAAGTTGTTTATCTGACCTTCCAAGAAATCAGGACAGAGAGAGAAAGATAATAGCCAACCCCTCAGACCAGTTTTAGTTGCCATAATAAAGAAATCCTTTCTGCTTTAACCTTCAAGAGAAAAGTAACTTTGAAAAGACCCATCTGCTTGTAGTTCTGTGTCTGCTTTCCACAGCCCTTTTCTATCTGGAAAGCCTGACTCCTTGCTCAGCTAATCAGAACGCTCATTCTATTTTATATAAGAAAGTGTTGCCTGATTCTAGAATTGCACATAAAAGCCAACTGAAATCTTTAAATTAAATTTGTTGTAATTTTGTCTCCTGACAGTTCAAACTGAAGACTTTCAACTTTATTCCCAGCAGCACATTCCTGGGCTGATTTGGACGGTAGCAGTTAGCTTTAATTTTATTCCTTCCTTCCTGTAGGGGCTTTCTTGAGACTCTGGATTCTGAGGGTATTACTTGAGCAAAACAGACTCAGACCCTGCCCAGAACATTCCCTAATACAAAATAAATGTTCACTAAAAGCTTTTAGAATGAATGATTGTTCTTTTTAAATCCTTACTGACAAAAGAAAGCAGTGTCAGTCCTAATGTCTGACCCTCCAATTTTGTCTTTGTAACTTGCTGGTTCATAAGCTCCAAACTGGTTTATAGGACAAAGGTCCAATCCCATGCTTCTTAACCCAAATGGCTCCCCATCTCCCGTCTCCCTCCCACAAGAAGCTTCACCCCCTTCCCTGAACAAAGCCCCCTCTGCTCTTTAAGGCCCTCCCCTAACGTGGCCAGTACCGAGGAGACTTTCTGGAAACCCAGGTAGGTTCGGTCTGTCAGTGACTGCCACAGATTTGGTTGGAAGTTGGGGCAAGCGCATTATCAAGACAACGCCATCCCCTCCCAGAACGCGGACAGAGCCAGATGCTGACTCTTAGCTGGCAGTGCGCCTCTGCGCCGCCAGAGGGCGCTTGCAAAACACTAACCTGACTTTCGATATTAAACTCCCGCAGTTTAAGAGTAAAATGGCTATTGCTTTCAAACCTTGGCTGCATTGCTGGTTCATTCTGAAACTGAGCTAGTGCCATAACCTCTCCAAGGCTCTGTTTCTACGTGGGGTTGTAGGGTAGATTAAACAGATTGTCCCTATAAAACACTTGGAACAGCTGTCAGACGCTTAGGAAGTTCTCAAAGTGCATTAGCAGCTGGGAAACTCAGGGTTTCAGCAAGAAGCAAACAGCAAGTTCAAACAGAGGAGTTGGAAAGAGCTTAATTAGTAAAGAGACTATTTACAAGAGTAGAGGCAGTGGGTGGAGAAACCATACAAGGTGGTGCAGTACCCCAGGGCTGAAAAGGGAACTTTTACCATCTCAGGGCCTGAAGGATAGTCATTACCAGAACTGGGCATGGGGTGAGGACCTCCTCAGGGGCTGAGGCCTTGGATGGAAAGACACACCAAGTCCAAAGCAATCCCGCATCAGGGCGGGTGCCAGGGAAATAAATACCCACCATCCAGTCTCTTGTTAGTGTCCCGCATCAGTTAAACAGGAAGAATAATCAAGAAAATGTGTCATGGTCCATACTGATTAGCCTTCCAAGAAATGATCCTACTCCCAAGAGTATGGTAGGGAGAGGTGGAGAGTGGACCTAAAGAGGCAAACAAAAAATATCCAGCATGGTATTAGTATTAGTACTAGAATTATTGCTATTGTTTAATTCTCATGATAGTCTTTGAGGATCTTCAAGGTCTGGTCCCAACCTCTGCTCTCTCTTCCCCCATACTCCCCCAACCCCCAATTCCTCCCTGAAACTCAGGGATTGACTGATGTGATGGCAGTAGGCTGAATTGCAACAGAGACTTATGGAAAAATAGAAACTAAGTAAGAATGAACTGTAAGCAAATATTGAACATTTGTTAATTGTATGTACATTTACTGACGACAATTTGCTTTGAAATGCATAAAAAAGGTAGGAGGGAGTGATGGCTGGAGGGGGTCAGGAGGATGGAGAGGGGCAGGCAGATGGCTTGGTATGTAATAAAGCAGATAGAGAAAAATGCTGATTGTAGAATCTAGGTGATGGGTACATAGTGTTCACTGTAAAATTGTTTCAACTTTTCTCTATGTTGAAAGTTTTTTCTTCCTTTTTTTTTTTTTTTGCCAATTCAGATCTATATTGAAATTTTTATTAAAAATGTAAAAATAAAAATTGAGGAGGGTGCTGTGTCAGAAAGAAATGGATTAGGTTTTTCTTGGTTGTGTGCCATTTGCCACCCAGAGATCTGTAAGAACTACATATTGTCCTCACTCTAGGTCCCTGGCTGACAAAAGCGCCACCATTGGCAAGGTTTATGGTTATGTCAACAAAGGCAGAAAACATGAAGAATCACATTCATCAGCTCTTAAATGCTTCCACCTAGAAGCAATACTTGTCACTGCTGCCCTTATTTCATTGGCCACAGCAACTCACATGAGTTTCCTTCAGGCATGAGGAAAGGATGATCCTTCCTTGGGCCCAGAGCACAGAAGGACTGACTATTGGTGAGCGGGAGCAATGTCAACCATAGGATGAGAATGTGGACCCAGCAAGAACAGGGAGGAAGCAAGAGATAAGCAACCTGGACTCAAATGGTAGAAAGAAATGAATAATTTGAGAACCATTTAAGAATCACACAGAAATATGTATCTGTTGTTGATTTGTCCGCATTTCTTACTCTAAGAACAAACAAAAAATTAGTGAAAATGCTTTCTGTTTAAAGGCCAGATAATAATCAGGTGGTTGATGGAACAGAAATGGATCCGTGGGGCTGCATATAGTGACAGCTAAAAGTCATAGGCCCAACATCTGCTTAGTTTAGCCTGATCGGTAGGTCTGATTAGCTTGCTCTGATGATCAATTTGGTCTAATTGGTTTCACCTGATTAGCACAGTCTGGCCTGATCAGTTTAGTCTGCTCGACTTAGTCTGATTGGTTCAGCTTGGTCTGATCAGTTTGGTCTGATATAGCCTGGTTAGTTCCTGATCTGATTAGTTCACCTGATCAGTTTAGCCTATTTAGTGCGGCATGGTCTGATGGGTTTAGTTTGATTAGGTCAGGCTGGCTAGTTTAGCCTGATTATTCTAAGCCCTTTACACTAGCACTACCCAAAGGAATTATAATGTGAACTTATATTCACATTATATGTGAACTTATTTTATAATGTGAACTTAAATTGTCTAGCAACCACATTTTAAAAAGGAAACAAGTGAAGGCCTGGGCATGTGACTCACACCGGTAATCCCAGCACTCTGGGAGGCCGAGGTGGTGGATTGCTTGAGCTCAGGAGTTTGAGACCAGCCTGAGCAAAGAGACTGGGTCTCTAAAAATAGCTGGGCATTGTAGTAGGCACCTGTAATCCCAGCTACTTGGGAGACTGAGGCAAGAGTATTGCTTGGGCCCAAGAGTTTGAGGTTGCTGTGAGCTGTGATGCCACAGCACTCTACTGAGGGTAGCAAAGTGAGACTGCATCTCAAAAAAAAGGAGAGGGAAAAGAAACAGGTGAGATTAATTCAATCATTTTAACCCAATATGTCCAAAAGGCTTCCTTTTTGTTTTCAAAATGTTTTCATTTCAGGCAGTGGCTCACACCTATAATCCTAGCTCTCTGGGAGGCTGAGATGGGTAGATTGCCTGAGCTCAGGAGTTCAAGACCAGCCTGAGGAAGACTAGGACTCCTGTCTCTAAAAAATAGCCAGGTGTTGTCATGGGTACCTGTAATCCCAGCTACTTGGGAGGCTGAGGCAAGAGGATCTCTTATGCCTAAGAGTTTGTAGTTGCTGTGAGCTATGACTGCATGAACTCTACTGGGGGCAATGAAGTGAGACTCTCAAAAAAAAAAATCAAAATGTCTTCATTTCAGTAGGTGATCAATATGAAAATTATTGATGAAATATTTTATATCCTTTTATTTGTCATACCAAATATTCAAAATGCAGGATGAGCATGGTGGTGTGCACTTGCAGTCCCAGCTACTTGGGGACTAAGGCAGGAGGATTCCTCCAGTCCAAGAGTTTGAAGTTGCTGTGAGGTATGATGATGCTAGTCTACTCCAGCTTGGGTGACAGAGCTAGACCTCATCTCTAAAAAATATAATAAATAAAAATGTGAAAGAATGTATAATTGCAATATGTATTTTACATTCCCAATGCATCTCAATTTGGACCACCTGCATTTCAAAAGCCACATGCAGCCAGCTAGTGATACTACATTGGACAGTGTATAGACATCAACTACTTAAAATGTCCTCACAATGATCCTTATGATGTAGGGACTGGTATTCTTTCCATTTTATAGATGAGGAAACTGAGGCACAGAAAGATTGTGGGGCTGGGCCAAAGTCACAGCCAGTGGGAGGGTGGAGGAGTTGGGTTCCTTACATGTAGAGCAGAGACAGGCTCTTTTTTTTTTTTTTTTTTTTTGGTAGCAACAGAGTCTCACTTTATAGCCCTCGGTAGAGCACCGTGGTGTCACACAGCTCACAGCAACCTCCAACTCCTGGGCTTAGGTGATTCTCTTGCCTCAGCCTCCCACAAGTAGCTGGGACTACAGGCACCTGTCACAATGCCTTGCTATTTTTTTGTTGCAGTTTGGCTGGGGCTGGGTTTGAACCCACCACCCTCAGTATATGGGGCTGGTGCCCTACCCACTGAGCCACAGGCACCACCCAGACAGAGTCTCACTTTATTGTCCTCAGTAGAGTGCATGGCGTCACACAGCTCACAGCAACCTCCAACTTCTGGGCTTAGGTGATTCTCTTGCCTCAGCCTCCTGAGTAGCTGGGACTACAGGTGCCTGCCACAACGCCTGGCTATTTTTTGTTGCAGTTTGGATGGGGCCAGGTTCAAATACACCACCCTGGGTATATGGGGCTGGCACCCTACTCACTGAGCCACAGGTGCCGCCCCAGAGACAGGCTCTTATGCGGGCCATGTATTAGGCTGGGTAAGTGGAAGCCTTTGGAGGTCTCAATGGAGAGAGAATGCTAGTGGTTCTTGAAAATATTCAAGGGGAAATCCACAGCTAGTCTCCCACAAGAGGGTGTGCATGGGAATTGGAGATTGCCAAGGCCCAAAAAAACCTCCTTAACCTCCTTGTGCTGAGGCCTGCAGACTAGCGGCTGTCAGTGCTATGGACATGTCTTCATCCAGTAAAGCAGAAAGCGGGAGTGAGCTCCCTGAGAAGTTCCAGACCAGGAGGGGTGAGTGGAGGGGCCTCTCTTTTATGAGTATCTCTATTAAGCCAGGTTCTAGAAGAACTTGGCAGCACTGATAGCTCAGTGAGTAGGGTGCCAGCCACATACATCCTGGCTGGTGGGTTCGAATCCGGTCTGGGCTAAACAACAATGACAACTGCAAACAAAAAAATACCACGGCATTGTAGCAGGCACCTGTAGTTCTAGCTACTTGGGAGGCTGAGACAAGAGAATTCCTTAAGCCCAAGAGTTTGAGGTTGCTGTAAGCTGTGACACACGACACTCTACCAAGGGTGACATAGTGAAATTCTGTCTCAAAAAAAAAAATAGTAGGAGAGCTCCAGCCTCTCATGTAATGACCTTCTCTTTCCAAATGTGGAAATTGAGACTCAGAGAAGGCAGATGAGTTATCCAAGATCACACAGAGAGAAAGAATAGGAATGCCTCCTCCCACCCTATCCCAAAGGGAATTGGGCCACCCAATTCCCTTTCCAGAGGTATCTATTGCCTTGTGGGTATTTCTTAACATATTCTAGTCATATTTCAGCATCCACACATCATTTTCATCACACAGTAGCAGCTGTTCTGCATCTTACCTTTTCCCCTCACATTTTTAAGATCATTCCAGATTAAAACACATGGATGTGCCTCATGTTTATTTTAGGCCCGTAAAGCACCCAACTGTCTGAATGTGCCATCTCTCATAAGCTCACCCAGTCCTCTCCTGACAAACATTTAACTTATCCCTAGGGTTTCTCCTGACAAATATTCCTGCAATCTGTATCCTTGGGCAGACTTCATGTTGGACATACGAGTTCATGCCTCTGAGACAAATTCCTGGGAGGAAAACAGCCAAGTCAAAGTGATCTGCATTTGCCCGGGCATAAGGGCTCACACCTGTAATCTCAGCACTCTAAGAGACTTAGGCGGGGAGATTGTTTGAGCTCAAGAGTTCGAGACAAGTCTGAGCAGAAGTGAGATAACCATCTCTACTAAAAATAGAAAAATTAGTCAGGCATTGTGGCAGGGGTCTGTAGTCCCAACTACTGGGGAGGCTGAGGCAAGAGGATCTCTGAAGCCCAAAAGAGGATCTCTTAAGCCCAAAAGTTGAGGTTGCTGTGAGCTGTGATACCACAGTATTCAATCCAGGGTGACAGAGTGAGACTCTGTCTCAAAAAAATAAAAAAAAAAGTGTGATCTGCATTTATAATTCAGAAAGACAGTTCCAAATTGCACTTCAAATTCCTTCCTCTGCAACTGGCGGGCCCCTCCTTTTGTTGAAAGGGTTTTTGCTCGCTCTCTCTCTTTCTCTGCATTTTTAAAAAAATGTTTTACAGTGAGAAGATATTCATGTCTTACTTATGTAATTAAAATTAAATAAGGCCTTAATTAAAAACAAACCTGGGAGGAAGAGAAACCAGCAAGGCCAGTTCAGGCACACCCACCCTGTCCATTGTCACACCTGCCTTGTCCCAGACAAGCCCTGTCTGAGGTTGAGAGCTATTTCTTATGCATCTCAGAGATCAAACTTTTCAAAAAAGACAGGGAAGAGGTTTTATAATTTCTCCCATCTGTGGCTCTCCATACAGCTAGATTCTTCATTTTCTTCCTTCTTCTCCTCCTTTTTTCCCTTTCTCTAATTTCTGTTTTGGTGAGCTCTGTCATAGAAACATCTTAAAACTGTGTCAGTCGAATAAGAGAACATTTAAGTTATACAGAATCTGGCAATTTTTTTTTTTTTGACTATATAAGGTATTTTACTGATTAACTCACAGAAGATTAAAATATTAAATTGCCTTAATTTTTAAAAAATTTGCCAATCATAACACTTGACAAAAATCTGAGGAGAGAAACATGATTTGTTATTTTTTTAACATATTCTGAAGTAACATAAAATGAAAACTGGTTACCTAACCAAGTAGCAACGGAAGAGTAAACTAAGGATGAAGACAAATATAGCAGTGCCAAAAACCACAATAATATATGTTGAGAGGCAGATTCTGGAATCCAGTATTAGGCATCCTGAAGTTGTAATGTGGGAAATCTGAGCTCATGGATAAACTTCAGCTCATTGCTAAATATCATTATGGTCATCTTGGAAGTTCTACCCTTGGGAAGCAAAGCACCAATGCCAGCGCCTAGTCTACCCTTCAAAGCAATTTTGTAATTCTTTCTGGAATGTCATCAGAGCTGTTGTCGTTATTACCCTTGATGTCCTGAATGTCATCAAAATGTCTTCCTTTCAATATTTCCACTATTATTGGGTAAAGGAAAAAGTCACTGGGTGCCATCTCAGGTGACTAGGGAGGGTGTTCCAGTGTCCACTGCCCCCAGACTCCCTTATCACAGTGCTCATCGGTGAACTCTTTCCAGACCATTTTTACACACGTTTCTTTTCTTTTCTTTTTTTTTATTGTTAACTCATAGCTGTGTACATTAGTGCAATCAAGGGGTACAATGTGCTGGTTTCATATACAATCTGAAATATTCTCATCAAACTGTTCGATGTAGCCTTCATGGCATTTTCTTAGTTGTAGACATTTGTATTCTGCATTTAGTAAGTTTCGCCTGTACCTATTCTAAGATGCACCGTAGGTGTGGCCCCACCCATTACCCTCCCTCCACCCTAACCTCCCCCTCCCTTCCAGAATCTGGCATTTTTAACAGGAAGCCTATCTAGGAGCTTAGAAGGGGAAACTAGGTGGGCTCAGTGGTTCATACCAGTAATCGTAGCACTTTGTGGTGAGGACAGGTCCAAAGACAGGAGCCAAGTGGAAGAGGGCCAGACTGGGGGCAATTTGAACATCAAAATAAACAATGATGATGATAGATTTAATCTATTGACTCTGTTCCCATTATAATGATGGGAAAAACAGAAACTTACCAGTGAAGGCTAGAAAACACCTCCCTATTCAAGTGATCAAAACAAACATCCCTGCAGGAGGTAAGAAGATCCCAACTTCAAGTCTGTGATAATCCATCCAATCCATGACCCAGATCTGATTCTGAGAAGGTGCCAGATGAACCCAAACTGATGGACTTTCCACCAAAAAACTGGCCTGTAACCTTCACAAGTGTCATAAATGTCAAGAAAAAACTGAAGAATTTTTCCAAACTAAAAGAGATTAAAAAGAAGGCCAGGCATGGGGGTGGGTCATGCCTATAATCTTAGCACTTGGGAGGCCAAGGCAGGAGGATAGCTGGAGGCCAGGAGTTCAAGACCAACTGGGAAATAGTGAGATCCCCCAATCTCTACAAAAATATAAAAATTAACTGGGCATGGTGGCCCAAGCCTGTAATCCTAGCACTCTGGGAGGCCAAGGCAGGACGATTGCTGGCACTCAGGAGTTTGAGACCAGCCTGAGCAACAGCAAGACCCCAACTCCACTAAAAAAAGAACAATAGGCTGGATGTTATGGCAGGTGCCTATGTAGTCCCAGCTTCTCGGAGGCCGAGGCAGGAGAATCACTTGAGCCCAAGAGTTTGAGCTTACAATGAGCTATGACACTTTAGCATTCTACCCAGGGCAATAGAATGAGGCTCTGTCTCAAAAAAAAAGAAAGAAAGAAAAAAAGAAAGAAAGAAAGAGAAAAAGAAAAATTTACCGTAGGGTGGCACATGTGGCTCAGTGAGAAGGGTACCGGTCCCATATACCAAGGGTGGTGGGTTCAAACCCGACCCCAGCTAAACTGCAACAAAAAATAGCCAGGTGTTGTGGTGGGCGCCTGTGGTCCCAGATACTTGGGAGGCTGAGGCAAGAGAATGGCCTAAGCCCAGGAGTTGGAGGTTGCTGTGAGCTGTGACACCACGGCACTCCACTGAGGGCAATAAAGTGAGACTGTCTCTAAAAAAAATAATAGTAATGATTAACCCAGCTTGCCAGTGTGGTGGTTTGCAGTGGTAGTCCCAGCTAGTTGGGAGGCTGAGGCAGGAGGATCTCTTGAACCCAGGAGTTTGAGGTTGAAGTAAGCTATGGTTACATCACTCTAGCTTAGGCAGCAGCATGAGAGGCTGTCTTTAAAAAAAAAAAAAAGCCTAAAAAGACATGACAACTAAATTCAAGGCAAGAGTTTAGATTAAAACCTTTTGCTATAAAAGCCATTATTGACATGAGCATTGGATGATACTAATTTATCAATGCTAATGTTTTCTGTGTTTGGAGCTATATTTTGATTATGGAGGAAATGGTCCTTGTTTATGGGAAAGACACACTAAACTTCTGTAAGTTATAGGGCATAATATTGGCAACTTAACTTTTGTATGATTTAGGAAAAAAAAGTCTTTGTACTGTGCTTACAACTTTTCTGTAAGAAAACTTTCCAAGCTTAAAAAAACTAAAGCAGTGCTTTCAAAGTTTTGTTGAACTGAGAATAAGAAATACATTTGACACTGAGACAAGTATAAAACACATTTATGAGGCTGTAGCGAAAACATCACAGTGCAAAACATATCTTTGCTTAAAAAGAGAATATAAAATGTGTATTATAAATTGCTAATATAACACAGGAAAATAAATCCCATGAGAAACAGCAAAGAAATAAACCCGAAAAACACTGGTGGCAACTCACTGAATTGATTTCGTGACCTACAATCTTGGTGCAGTCTGTTCACAAGCACATAATAAGAGCAAAGACATGAGTGGGTTGTATTGTGCGCCAGGCATGTCCTAAGTACTTTGAAGATACTACTTAATCTTCACAATACTCTTTTTTTTTTTTTTTTTTTTTTTTGAGATGGAGTCTCATTTCTGTTGTTCTGGGTAGAGTACGGTGGCATCGTAGCTCACAGCAACCTTAAGCTCTTGGGCTCAAGTGATCCTCTTGCCTCAGCCTTCCCAGCAGCTGAGACTACCAGGTACCCGCCTTAACACCCGGCTACTTTTTTCTATTTTTAGTAGAGACAAGGTCTCACTCTTGCTCAGGCTGGTCTCAAACCTCTGAGCTCAAGCAACCCACCAGCCTCGGCCTCCCAGAGTGCCAGGATTAACGGCGTGAGCCACTCCGCCTGATCTTCCACAACACTCTTTTGAGGCAGGTCATGCTAATTTCCATCTTAAAGTGAATGAAGCTGAGGCCTAGAAGGTTAAGTAACTTGCCACACAGCCAGGAAAAGGTGGACTGGCTTGGGGTTTTAACCTGATCTTATGGCCTCCTTCAAGAAGGATATCATTATTTCTCATATGACAGATTGGGAAATTGAGGCTCAAGGAAAAAAAATGTCCAGATCATGGTCATGCTGACATTGAAAAACATAGACTAGTCCAGTCCCCAGCTGTCATGGAGAAATTATGTCAATGATCAGACCCCAAATCAGGAGCCTCAGCTTGTTTGTGAAACACACTTATGAGAGGACAGGATTTCATTGTCCCCAACACTTCAGCTGTCGCTCTAGAGCTGCACTGTTCATTAAGGTAGCCACAGACTATGTGTGGCTGTTAAAATTAACTCAGATTAAATAAAATTAAAACTTCAGGGCAGCGCCTGTGGCTCAACGGAGTAGGTCACCAGCCCCACATGCCGGAGGTGGCAGGTTCAAACCCAACCCCAGCCAAACACTGCAAATAAAAAAAAAGAATGATCTCACTAATGGGGG
>CAUYPK010067270.1:0-33670 GCA_963574355.1 Loris lydekkerianus | reverse complement strand
GATGTTTGGAGAACACTTAGAGATCTAAAAATAGATCTGCCATTCAATCCTATAATTCCTCTACTAGGTATATACCCAGAAGACCAAAAATCACATTATAACAAAGATATTTGTACCAGAATGTTTATTGCAGCCCAATTCACAATTGCTAACTCATGGAAAAAGCCCAGGTGCCCATCAATCCACTAATGGATTAATAAATTGTGGTATATGTACACCATGGAATATTATGCAGCCTTAAAGAAAGATGGAGACTTTACCTCATTCATGTTTACAAGGATGGAGCTGGAACATCTTCTTAGTAAAATATCTGAAGAATGGAAGAAAAGGTATCCAATGTACTCAGCCCTACTATGAAACTACTATGAAAGCTATAACCCAGTTATAACCAACTCAATTTTAATACGAGAAACTCAAAAATTTCAAATGAAGAAATAAAAGGGATCACAATATGCTAACCCAAGAAATGCCATTTTGGCATAAAGATTGTTTTAATCTAAAAACAATTGAGAAAAAAAAAGACTTCAGATAAAGGTTTTTACTTTCCTTTATTTGCTGAAAAGTATGGTATAAATTTACATTTGTGAATGTGACCTCTGTCCCTGGAAGGGAAGAATGACTCTCAAAAACCAGAGAAAACTCTATACTATTATCAGCCCAGAGACAAAATCAAGAGGAATCTTCATGACAAATCTTAGAAAAATAAGTGTTATCTTTCATTGTGCCCTCATATAGTTATGCTCCCACAATTTTCCACACCTAGAAGCTCAAAAACCCTCTTCCTTTCGCCTTTAGTTTCACCACACATTTATTGCTCTTTGTTAAAAATCATATAAACCTCTAAGTCTGACAGCCTCTTTCAACTTTCACTTCATTTCTCTGAGCCCCAGCCTCATACATATAAAATAAGCTTTTTTCCTCCTGTCAATTTGTCTTTTAGTAGTTTAATTTGTAGGGCCCCTGTTTTTGAACCTAAGAAGGTAGAGGAAAAAGGGTCCCCCTCCCAAATCACAAAACTCCATTTACTTCAATCCATTACTTACTTACATAGATTTTACAGAAGAGTTGAGTTAGCACTGAGGATGTCTTGTCATTGCATTGACTTTTCCCATAGTCTCAACTTCTCTCTTTTCTCTCCTTTACTCCAAATTCAGCCTCCCCTACATTGCCCCCATGGAGCAAGGTTACATATGCAGTACAATTCCATAAACATGTGGGCTCCTGGAGGTTCCCCAGATCTTCCCAGCATTCACCTATATCCAATGCACCATTTGCACAAACACTATCTCTTCCAGGAGGGTGTCTGGGACTTGGTACCATTTTATTATTTCATGCCAGAAACAATAATAAAATTCAGGTCAAAGACTATCTCTAAACATTAGAGCTGAAGTTAATAAAACATTGAGACTAATTCCTGACTCTTTAGAAACCATCATTATTGTTAGAATTATTAGTAACAGAAATAATAAGTATAACCTTTAGAAATTAAATATCAGGACAAAACACACTGTTGGCAAAACATATAAGAGGGAAATGAGGAGGTGATCAAGACAGAAAATATAAAATATGTTCCTTCTATTTCCTTAACACAGTAAATGATTCATTCATAAAGGATGCATTTATTCCTAGAAGTGACAAAGAAAATCTGAAATAAGCACTGGGTTCCTCTCCTGGACCAGCTCTCTTTCTTTATGATGTTGGGTTATTCACCTTTTCTGTAAAAAGGTAAAAAAGATACCATGACATGAGGAACACTTGGAACTGTGAAGATCTGGCATCTTCAATTCCACTAGCAGAGTTTTGAGGATCCTCACCCAGCTCTTATCCACGTTGTCCCTTCCTACTCTAGAGATGCTCATTCATGATCCCTCTTCCTCCAACATCTCTCACCTCCCCCTAAGCAAATATGCTCCAGCCTTAATAATTCCAGTGTTTTAATTCATCTCAACTGCTGCTTCACTATAAGTCTCTATGTTATGCCTTCTCATCCCAGCTCTAAAGACAAAGAAATGGGGACCAGTAAGAATTCCTTCCTCAGGGCCACGAAGACACAGATCAGATACCTGAGTCCAGGACCATGGCTTCTAATTCCTCACCATTCAATCGTTACCCAATTTCCCATGACTTTGGCTCTACCTTTTTTATGTTCCTGAGATGGTTCAATCCAAAGGCCCCAGAAATGCCCAATCAGCAGAAGCTCTAAGCACGTAGACTTGCCTGTAGTCCTGAGGCACATGATCTTTGGTGCTCATATTAGGGACACACTAAGGGCAGCATCCTGCCTCATGAGAGTTGGTGTGCTGTGGTCCCAGTTCTATATCATACAAATCCCTGTTAAGATTTTACCCTACTTCTGAAAAGTGGAAAACTATTCTCTCCCAAAGATCATTTGAGCCAGGCACAGTGTGACCTCTGCCCCACAGGTGGAGAGAGCCAGTTAGCAGGAGTAAATTTTCCCTGAGAATTGAGCCCCCTGAGGCAATTCAGCAGGAAGATGTGTAGGAGGGCCTGTGAACGCCCCCACCCCAGCCAATCCTTACAGCTTTGACACAGCTCCATGTGGGCAAGACTTAGAAAAAAAAAAAAAAGTGAAAATCAAAAAATAAGAGATTTCAAAATCAGGATGCTCCCTGACTTTTTAGAAATAGAAACTAATATAATGTACTTTCAAAAACTCTGTCAAGTGACTCATAAGAATATTCCCAAGGAAAATGCTCAATGTTCATTCCTCTTCTTCTTTTTTTTCTTTTTCTTCTCCCCCATCATTGATCTCAGCCAGCACAGTCAACAGGGCATTGGAGGGCAAGTGATGGGAAACTGTTTACAAGTCAAAGTTCTGGCCCAAGTACCTGCTCTGGAAATACCCCACGGTACTGCAACTGGACCCTGGCAACTCTGTTGAATGATCTCACACAAGCCATGCACACTTTTTTATAACTCTTCAGGTGAGCAACAGGATTAAGGGGACACCTTCCAAGTGCGGACCACAGCAATTACCAGGCATAAGGTGCCACTCAGAGCCTTTCTCCTTCACAGGTAGTGAAGTGTTTCTATCATCAGAGCAACTAAAAGCTAGCAACTTAGAACAAAAATTGCAGTCTAGTTAGCACATTAGACTACAACTGAAGAAACACATTGTTAGTTTTTTGTTTGTTTTTTTTTATTAAATCATAGCTGTGTACATTAATATGATCATGAGGCACCATACACTTGGTTCATAGACCGTTTGACACATTTTCATCACACTAGTTAACATAGCCTTCCTGGCATTTTCCCTGTTATTTTGCTGAGACATTTACATTCCACATTTACCAAGTTTCACATATACCCTTGTAAGATGCACAGCAGGTGTAATCTAACACATTGTTAGCTGTTAATTCACAATGTATGTGAGGGAGAAAAGATAACCTAGAAGGGAGGAGCATTCTGGAGTATATCCATTAGCATTGCAGGGATGACTGTGGAGAACAGCTCTCCTTTCTCCTGCACTGTGTAGAATGTGCCTAAACCAAAGACAGAATAACCTGTCTGACAGGAAACAGCTTCTTTTTTGCATCTCCATGCCCTTAAGACACTGTTTTCCCTGCAGAGTTTGGAGAGAATGTACAAGATCAGCTCAGGTGGGTGCATTTTGCATCCTGGCTTCACCACCAACGCCTGCACTGTGTCAGGCACATTAGAAAACATCCCCAGCAATCCTCATGGGTGAGTAGGAACTATTACCACAGTAGATACACAGAGCATCCTTGGTCCATTGCACAACACATTTGTGAAAATAAGAAAAATCGCTCCCATCTAAGTGGAGCATTAGAATCCAGTCCCTGGGCAACGCCCCTGTACAAAGGAAGCCCTGCAGCCTCCCCAGGACACTCCTGCCCTCTCCAGTCCACGTGACTCTGAGATTCCCTGAAGTCTGGGAATCAAGCCCATGGCTCCTTTGGGGTTTAAAGACTTTGTGGATAAACACCACAAGACATAGCAGGGGTTATGAAATCTGATCCTGCTGAAGCTGTGATGACCTCAGAACCTCATGATGCTGTCAGAGTCACCCATGCTAAACTAGAGGGTCCAAAAAATCCCTATGGCCCGCTGGGTTAGTCATCTTTCTCATCAGAGCCCCTCCCCTTTCTGAAATCTCCTTCATTCCTGAGCTAGGGTGGGGGCAAAGTGGGCAGAAGCTCAGGAAAGGCTGCTGGAGAATCCTGACATCAGCTGGAGAATCCTGACAGGTGCTGGGAATCTTGAGATCAGCATTCTTACCTGGGTCTAGATAACCCCACTTGCCTGAGGAAAGCACCCCAAAAACCATTCCTACAATGAGTCACAGTGGTAGTCCCATTCTGCATGAGCCAGCAAGGGCATGGTGCCCAAAGTTAAAGCATATGTTTGTGAATGTCAGTGGGCTGGAAATATTAGTCCACTGCTGGATTTTAAAGATAACCTAATATCAAGAGGAAATGATTCCCACTGAGTTTTACTGAAACCACAGGAAATGATCATCCCATCTCCACAGCCCTCATCCGTCCAGGCTCTGCTGCCTCCCAGTCTGGGCTCATGTTGCACTCCCATGTCTGGCTTCATGCGCTGGTGGTCACAGCTTAAGATGAACAGAGGAAGGAATTTAACTCAGCCATAGATGTTAGATGCCGACAGGCAGCGACTGTGTTTATTTACTCACTTCTTTCCAATGGACAACTCTATATTGAGTGTGCTGTAAGCCAGGCAGGCATTGGCTGAGCAAAGGTCAGGCAAAGTGAGTTCAGATATGCCAAGGTCAGTGTGAAAAGCCACCAGGCTCCACGTGGGAGGGGCAAGGGTAAGGAAGAGTCTTTAACTTGATAAGACTTAGGCACCATCTGTAGACTCCACCCAACGCAAAAATGAGGCAACTGAGTGTTTTGTTTCCATCTTGAAACAATAAAAGTACATTATTTGCTCTTAAGTTTTTGAAATTGTAAGCCCTTGAAACTGAATCTCAACATCATCTATTTTTATCAAGTGAAGCATTTGAATACTAGATTTCACTCCCTGTCTGTCTCGTTTTCAATTTCTTTTCCATTGAAAGGCAATGGAGCACGAACACAACCCGTGCTGAAAAACCAAGCAAAGTATTAGGAGAAAAAAGTGTTCCAGAAGAGTCAGGAGAAATGACATATTCTTGTAGATTCTGTAAACTGATTTTTTAAATTAAAACAGATGTTGCTGTCTTTTGCCCACCAAAATGTGATTATTGAGTAGCCATAAGATTCACATGTACTCATGACTAATGAGCATAAGAAAACATGTGTTTTCATATATGTAATTTTGCCATCTAGGGATAAAAAAGAACCTTAATTACAAGAAAGTATTAAATACTTTTAGTTACTAAACTGAAAGATGCTAAATAGAACACTTGCCATTTGAAGGAACCTCCCTCTGGGCCCTGAGTGGATCTTGATTTGGGTTAATTTTTTTTTTTTTTGCATTTCTTTCTATTCAGAGTCTTTTGGGCACAGAACCCCTCCCGCCTGCGCTTTCCCAGCCTCCTTCAAAGCTGTTCTCTTGGAAATTCCTTCTTTACCTTCCAATATTAAGCCAAGTCCTCGAGGGCAGGGGAGAGGGGAGACTCCATCCAACACTGCTTTTTCTCCACCTGCAAAGCTGTGGAATGTCTAATAGACTGGAAAGGCCAGTGAATGTGAACCAGAACTTGGGCCTGAAGAGTTGATTCTTTTCTTAAGGAGTAAAGTTCATTCTTGTAAAACTGGCTTCTTTTCCACTCCTCAGAGCATTGTGCTACCAGGCACCTGTGATGCAGGGTGTGAGAAGAAGCATTTACACCCTGAGGACACCCTGAACATCTGTCACTAAGTGACTTCATCAGGACATGTCCACTCCAGGGTCTCCCACGTCATAGGTGACTTTAGTGGCTATACAGGTCAGCATCATCCTCTCTCCAGGGCTGAGGTTAGGAGTTACACCCAACAGAACTGTGGCCATGGCTGTTGTGTGCTGGGGTGGAAGGCAAATTGGCCACTGGGCAGGTCCGAGCTGCCATCAACCACAGGAGGGGAATTTTCCCTCCCAGGTTCTCTGTTCACTTTTATCCTGGGCACTAATCCTTACAGAGAAAGAATTATATTGTTCTCTCTTTCTTCCTACTTCAATCTAAACTGCATTCTTTCATAAACAAACTTGTTTTAAAACCACAGAGGCTCATGTTAAATTTCTTGGCAAAACAGGAACACATGACCGCTGCAGTGGGACGTGCCTGGAAGGAGCAGCTAGGGGAGTTAGTAACACCTGTGGGCCAGGCTGGTCTCAGAATGCAGAAACTGTGTGTCTCCTCAGGGCTGGGAAGAGGCTGGAGGGGGTGCACAATTCACCAGCACTCTTTCTGAAGGATTCCTGCTGCCCCAGGAACCTCATCTCTTTCTTCACCAGCTCAGAGCTGCCTATGATGGCCAGAAACATCCCTTGGTGAGCGGTCTCAATATCCCTGTCCACAGCCACCTACACTCAAGCTTTGCCACTCTGCAGGGCCGTTTTCATTTTATACTCATTGCCTGGTTAGTTAAGATTGCCACAGCAGAAGCAGCAGTGGGCATCAGCCCCTTTCACAGCTAGAGAAACTGAGGTAACAAAACTAATGAAGCCACCCCTTCTACAACAGCCTTCTTGGTTCCAAGATCCTAAACACACAATCCCACAAAGAAATAAAACTGATGTGGCCACGTTGTAAGGTGCAAACTGTTGAGTGTTTTCCGTGGTCATAATACTGAATGTACAAAGAGTCTTTAACAGACATGGGGAAATGATTTTAAAATGATATTTATAGTGAAAAATATGGGATGAAAAATAAATACAGCTATAGAGACAGCTACAAGCAGGGTGCTCCTCGCACCCCTTATGAGACATGTAAGTGTGAATAAAGCCAGGCCACTCCTCCCTTGTTCATTGACCCTCCTTTCATTCAAGGGAAGAGCCCCCTGCAATGTTAATTTCAGGAGTCTGCTTGTCTGGATAAGAGGTACCTAGACAGCAGGTAAGGCATTATTTCTGGGTGTGTCTGTGAGTCTGGTTTTGGAGAATATTGGTGTGTGAGTCAGTGGACTAAGTGGGGGACAGCCACCCTCAATGTGATGGGCACTGTCTAATCAGCTAGGGGTTCAGATGGGAAAAGAAATGCAGAGGAAGAGTAGAATCTTATCCTCTTTTCCCCAAATCCCAGATGCCCTTTTGCCCTTGGACTTTGGAAATCCAGACTCTCCAGCCTGTGGACCCCAGGACTCTTGCCAGAGGTCTCTGGGTTCCCAGGCCTTCTGTCTTGGGCTTCTTACTTCTGAGGCTTCCGGGTTTGGATTAAACCACATTTCTGGTATCCCTGGGCCTCCAGATTCTGGACGATCTATCCTGGGACTTCTCACTCACCATAACATGTGAGTCAATCCCCCTAATAAATCATCTTGTATATCTACAGTACAAAGAGAAATCCTATTGGTTTTGTCTCTCTGGATAACCCTAAATCCCTTAACCTCTTGGACTCTCCACTTGTCTTCCTTCCACCTGTTCTGGGCAACCCTGAGCTGCCCCTACCTGAGAGTCCCTCCCCAGGACACTGGCTAGGCTGCCCCTGGTGAGGCTTTCCCTACATATGGGAAACTGAATTCCTTCCCCACTGGGGCTCTCAGGCCCCCATTCAGCCCTGATGTGCCTATTCCACTACCCCGACATATTATTAACTTGTTCTTTGGGTTGAAGGTTTTGTCTCCGCAAGGGAATGTAACTACAGGAAGCAGCGATATTAATCTCTTTTGTTCACTTTATCCCTTTTGGTAGAAGTTCATGGCTGGTAGTGATAAAATGATACCCTATTAAAATAACTAGAAAGGTTATAGTTAGATAGCTGAAAAGGTGCATAAGGTATAAAATGCCCTTCAGGAAGCACATCCTTACTCAGGCCCATCCCCTATTGGTCCTGTTCTTGGTCACATGATCTGCATTGACCAATGAAACATGAATACATGGAATGTCAACAGAAGCTTTCAAAGGTCTTGAGACTTGCCTTCTTCTTTAATGGTCTTTGAAACAAGCCTGCATGAAAAGAAGTCAGACCAACCTGTGGTGATCCATACTCCAGTGGACAGCCAGCTCCAACCACCTGATGTATGACAGAGGTCACCTTAAGTTGCCCAGTCCCAGTCAAGACCCTGGGTTAGTGCTGTCTGGTAGATGATGGAGATGTTCTGTATGGCACTGTCATACGTGGCAGCTTTTACCCCACATACCTAGTGAGCACCAGAAATGTGGCCAGTGTGGCCAAAGGCTCGAAATGTCATTTTCTTTAATTAATGCATATTTAAAATTAAATAACCTCCTGTGGCTGCTATATCCCACAGCATAGTTCCAGATGACTATAGTTGCCTGAGTGACCCTAGGTAAGACCAATGAAATGAATGTCTAGGCACATCCTGACTCATAGAACAGAGTAAATGGGTTATTTTAAGCCACTAACCTTAGGAGTCCTTTGTTACACATATCAACTAATCAATAATTGAGCCATTGTGCCTAAATGTATAACTAAAAGATCTTAAGTCACTGTGTTCCTCCAAGCTAAAGACAAACTTATGTCTGGTAATTACATTACTTCAATATAGAAATATCTATGTATTCCATTTTTAGATTCTACTTCAAAATAGTACAAACTCTTACATAAAGAAACTTATTTTCCATCCTCCCAAAACTATATATGCTCTCCCACTCTTTGGCCAAACCAAATACATTTGAATCGAGAAACCAGCAATGAAATCTAGGCAAGAAGTGATAATCAGAGCATATTTATTATTGAGAAAGCTTTGGGGAAATGTGGTCAGATCCCCAAACCTTTTCAAGTTTAACATTTCAGAGTTAAGTGCTAAAGTGAAAAGGAAATGAGTACATCTGTGAAACAAGATCATTAAAAGATAAAGAAGCAAAGCATAAAACTCAGGTTGAAGACCGCCCAGAAGCTTCCATGTACAACTAAGCAACAACTCCCAGTCACTCTTGGAATCTTGGAGCAGGGTTTCCTGCAGATATCTGCTCTCTCAGCCTCCCAGGGGGTCAGCTACCAATGTTAACCAAGAGATCCTTCCCTTCAAAGCTTGGAGCCAGGTGGCGCCTATGGCTCAAAGGAGTAGGGTGCTGGTCCCATATGCTGGAGGTGGCAGGTTCAAACCCAGCTCCCGCCAAAACTGCAAAAAAAAAAAAAATTATATTTGGGGCAGCACCTGTGGCTCAAAGGAGTAGGGCGCCGGCCCCATATGCCAGAGGTGGCGGGTTCAAACCCAGGCCCGGCCAAAAACTGCAAAAAAAAAAAAAAACAAAGCTTGGAGCCGTCCTTCCTACAGAACCTTCTCTGAGCTGTACATAGCACACGGGATGACGCTAACTGCAACCATTAGCAAAGGCTGACACAGAACATTTCTGAAGAACAGTCTCCCTACCCTGCACCCATCCTGAGCTGAAAAGAGGAGGCCAAGTTCAGGGCCAAGAGCCATGGGGGTTGATGGGCTAGGGCTTGCTCTGACTCTTAGTTTCTTCATTTGTAAGACGGAATGAGGCCCCATACCTGCTCATCCACAGGCTAGCCTTAGTTTGAAGGGGAAAGAAGCAAATTCTGGAAAGTGCCGTGGATAAAGGAGTATTATTAATTTCAATTCTACCTTAATTATCTGAGCTAATTTAAAATATTCCAAATCAGGGGTACCCAACCTTTTTCTTTTCTGTTGTATATTAGAAGAAGAAGAGTTGTATGGAGCCACATAGTAGGCATGAATACACTAATAAAAACTGATGAGCATAAGAAAAGATCTGTGCACACTTTCACAATATCTGACACTACAGATAACCAAAACCATCCTCAAATAATCAGACAACCCTGCTTTACTATTTGTGCTGCAGCTGTGTAGTTCTCAAAGGCTACACATCAGTAACAGAAATCACTTTGTACCTGCCCTGCAGGCAATTTTCAGCATGTCAGTGTTTGGGGGGTTTGTTTGTTTTTTATTAAATTATAACTGTGTACATTAATGCATTTATGGGGTACAATCTGCTGACTTGTCTGTGACAGTGACGAGTAGTAAGATCGTGTCACTCTTGGGAGTAAGTTGGAGTCTTTGGATTGCGGAGGTTGGGTAAGGAGAAATCAGCTGTTAAGACCTAAAGAAATAGAGTTCTGTACAGAGAGAAGAAATGAAGCCTTCTCCATCAGTAGAAGTATTCAAGACGCTGGTAAGGGATTCTTCATCCCTTGATGAGACCAACCAAACACAATTCTCTTAGGATTTATTTGGAACTTGACCTTGGGCATATCCCTGGACTATTTTGGTCTTGGAGATAGAGGGTCTTCAGCTCAGATGTAAACATCCTGACTGACTTCTTGCCTTTTATAAGAGAGTATTAGTCAACGTTCTCATACAGAGCCACAGGCACAGACTCCAGAAAATGCGTGTGCATGGCACCCTGAGAGTTGTGCCAGGTGCAATTAGGAACAGTGACAATGATTTCCAAGCACATGGCTCTTCACTGACGTTTCAGATAAGCATCATGGCCCTGCCTGCCAGACTGCCCTAGAAGAGCTCTCACATCTGAAAAGAATCAGATTAGATGCCCACGGGCCTCTTTCACTGCCAAGAGTCAGGGTTTGCATGATCTCTCACCATGTGAAACCTAAAGCATCACTGTGACTCACAAGTTCACCTTCTGATGATGCCTGTGGAGCTGGCAGGTGTTCTCCATCAGAGGGTGGAAAGCTGATCCTCCCAGCAACGCTGAGCTGTGAGAAGTGACAGATTTTCTAATGCTCTTAGATAGTATATCTTTCCTGGCATTTGCCAATGAAGAAGTACCTGGAGAAGAGCTAGAAGGTCCCAAGCACCTGCTGAGGCCTGAGTCAGTCTGGCTGGCCCCCTGAGGCTGTGGATAACACACGCACCGCTAAGAGGAGTAAGTCATAGCTGTGTGTCATAGCTAATTGAGGCCAGGAGGAAGACACAAGTTTCAACAATGAAGCTATGCAAATTGGAGAATACCAACACCTCTGGCTTGCCCATTAATTTCCCTATACTCTTTGCATTTCATGGAATGTGGTAAGCTCCAACACCATGTGATGACTGAATCACAGTGCTACATGAGGTTACCCAGGCCAGGCTGGCCAAAATCAAATGTAGTTGTAAGCCAAATATTGACATTTTAGCCAACAATGGACCACATATTCAATATTATAGCCAAAATGTATAGGAAGCTATTCCACCTGGGTTTATGTAGGTATACTCTGTAATATTTGTGTGAAGATGCAATTGCCTCATGAAGTATTTTTCAAAATATGTCTCCGTCTTTAAGCCACACGTGTCAGTACTGCTCTCAGCAGAGCTATCTGTGTATAAGCTAATCATTCAGCAAAAGCTTCCCAGATATTTGTTTAGAACCAAGCCTCTCCTCCATGGTAGATGGTGCAAAACTTCAGGGTCAAAATTCACTGCAATAATAACAATACAATACGTGGGTGGCTCCAATTCCTTTACACAGATTATGAAAGAACTCCATGCCTCCACTTTCTACGTCATAGCCACAAATGCATGTGCAAACATGCAGACACAGTTTTCCCTTTGCTTGTGCGATACACTTTCTTGTGAAAAAGGGTTTGCTTAAGAAGCTATTGTGAGCAAAACTCCATCAGATGAGGCTTCAGGAAAAATAGAAATTTTTGCAAAGATTCTCTGGGTTAAAAGTTAATATAAGAATTGTGTTGCTTTCAAATACTAATTTTAGTGGATGTCTGTATAAAAGTGCAGACAATATTCATATCGAAACAAAGCAACAATGATTCTTCGGAAGGGGTGGCTGGCCTGCATGTATTGATTAACACTGTTTAGATAGCAGACAATATTCTTCCTATTGACATCAAAATTATTCTAACAAAATGGTTCTCAAACTTAATCATTCAAACTGAGCAATTAATAAACTTTTGTGATTTTCTTAGCATTTAAATTGTTCAATTCTCTCACTTTCAAAAACCCCTTGTATTCTTTAATATATTCAATTAAGACAATCCAGTTTATTGGAAGCAGTGAAATGATTTGTTAGCTCTAAAAACAAAGACCTCAAAATTGGTGTTTATTTTTTATACAACTTATTGAGTGAAACTTTCTAATTCTTATTTCTAGTTTTTAAGGTAACTTCAGCTATAGATTTATGCAAATTGAAAGAAAAACAAATATCATTTTTATACCCTCTTATAAAAGGCTTGTCGAATACATTAAAGAAATACTTAAGTATATCCCTTTAGGTATAATTAAAATGGACAATGTTCCCTATAAACAAAAAAAAAAAGAAATGCAGATGGAAAATGAATAATTATTATGGCCTTTGCCATGACTGTCTTTGCAATGGACTTTATCCCCTTAAGAATGTTTTTATATGGATATTACAAATATACTTCCAGCCTGGAAACAAGCATATCTTGTGTAACACTGAACATGAAGTGAATAAAAATTGACACTGATGCTCTTTTTGTTCATGGACATTTTAAGAAATTGTTGAACAAGAGATACAAAATAATCCCAGAATACCAAAGGACCTGCTGCCACAGAAAGCAATACTTGTATTACACACCTAGGCAAATCAGATTAGAAGGGAGTTTTCAGAGACACTAACTCCACACTGGTGTGTGTTCGGTGTGTAGCTCATGAAGCTAGTATTGAACATGTTTCTCATTAGTCCGTGGTCAACAGGCAAAAAAAAAGATGACAAGGTGGATGTTGATAGGTTGGTCGGGGAACTCCAAACACAGAGCAAGCATAAGCCCACCCCATTTTGAGCATAGGCACTCCATCGTGGCTGCTCCATGACCTCTGCTGAAACCACCCCTTCCAGGATCCAGCCAGAAGGAAGGGAGAGCTGGTCCACACAATGGCTCCAGAAGAGGCTGAACCCACCACAAATGGACAGAACTATCTCAGAGAGAAACCAGCTGGGTCTGTGACTGGCAAAGTAACACTCACCCTCTGCTCCCCTACCTGGAATCTTTCAAGGGTAGGCATCTTGGTCTTCCAGGCTGGTGCCTATGGAGTCTCAGCCACCTTCACCAAGGCTCTGAGTTACAGATGTGATTACTATAGAAGGTGGTATGTTACCCCAGAATGGAAGATGGTTGTATCTGCGAGGAATTTTGTGAGGGAATTCTGCCAAAGGAGATGAGAAGGAGAGCCAGAGGGTCAAGAAATTATAGTTAAAGATGTGTGTAACTTACAAACTTACCATTAATTTCAGATAGATAAAAAGTAATTTTGAGGCTAGGTACACCCAATGCAATACTTTTCTTTTATCGTAATGAGTGTACCAGGGGTCTCAAATTTTTTAAACAGGGGGCCAGTTCACTGTCCCTCAGACCGTTGGAGGGCCAGACTATAGTTTAAAAAAAAAACAAACCTATGAACAAATTCCTATGCACACTGCACATATCTTATTTTGAAGTAAAAAAAAAAAAAACAAAACGGGAACAAATACAATCACACAGCCTCATGTGGCCCACGGGTTGCAGTTTGAGGACCCCTGTAGTGCCCTCTGGCCCCTCCCTCACTGCTGTCCTTTGTCCTTTCTGGTCTGGTTGGTCTTCCTGGGACCATCCACCTGCAAAGAGCTTCAGAGCTGCTCTGGCCCCTGCCCAGTGCCTCCTCCAATCTCAGCTCCTGTGAGAACTAACAGCTCACCTTCTAGCGCACGCACCTCCTCTAGCTGCAGCCTCACCCACGCTTATGGGCTGATTCTTTTAGGCTCCAGGTTTCACTTGATCTTAGCCAAAAGGCCAAGAAGCCGTCAACTCTGGACTTTCATTTCACTTCTTTTCCTTTTTACTCATCCACTTCTAAATTCTGTGAAATTCAATTCTGTAGGAGTATTACATTTATGGTTTCTTCCCCAGTTAAAATCTAAACTCTAAATTGGGTGTCTCTTTTGTCCAGTGATGTATCCTAAATGTCTCCCACAGAAAGGCTTCCCTAAACCAGGTGCTCAGAGAGGAAAGTGAGACTCACAGGACATCAGGGGGTGGGGAGGTAATGGGGAGAACAGGGTGGGTGAAAACCTCCCTGACGGGAACAATGAGTGCTTTCTGGGTTATGGGCACACTCATAATCCTAACTCAAGCATAATAAAATGGATACATGTAACCAAAAACATTTGTACCCAGTAATACCTTGAAATTAAACAAACAAAAAAACTAAATGCTCAGTAACGTTGTGTTAATGAACAAATTGAGCACAGGTAGGACATGTGTGTGACCTTCCCGGGTGTTAGCACCAGCCCTGGTTCGAGTGCGTTAGTCTTGATGATCAGGAAAGCAAACTTGCTAAGACCGTCTACCTGCAGTCACCTGGGGAAACAAGGATAATGGCAGCCCCGACCCTGCTGCTCTGCAAGGGTGCGACAGGACTGCTGAACACGCACAGGCCAACCGCAGCATCCCCTTTTCATGAACCCTGACCTGTTGACCTTTCTCTCTTTCTTTCCCCTACTCCCTGAAAATACCTACATGTTTTAGAGTAAAAATGTAAGAACATATTAAGTGGAAAAGAAAGTTTCTTGCCTATAATTGTTCAGAAATCTACTTCCTGGGACATTTATACCACTTAGTTTTTTTCTCTTTGTTTAATTAGAGATGAGGAAATTAACTGACTAAACCACAGAGGACTCTCTAAATATTTACCGTGTCAAGAAACAAAGTTGAATTATACCGTTTGTCTTTCAAACGTTGCAGAATTTTATTTTTAAAAAATTAAATACAAGTGTGGTCCTGGCCAAGAGAGGAAACAGGATTGAGAGTCCTCCTCCAGAAAGCAGATTTGGCTTTAATTTGGTGTGGTAATACCAGAAATCCCTGGAGAAATCCTGTTTTCTTTGTCCTCCGAGATCAGTCGAGATTCAAAACAACTTGATCATGGATTTAAATTGGGGTGGCCTACGTCCCAGCCCAAACCCTCACGACTGGCGCATGGCGTCCCATTCTGCATTTTTTTCTTTGTAAGTCCACAAAGGAGATGCCAGGAGTAGACCAGAAGTCAGAGAACTATGGGGAGCACTGTAATTACCCAGAGTCTCTTAAGAATTCATGAATTAATTTTAATAATATAGTTATCCTGACATGCCTGGGAGATATTATAACAGTAGAAACAGACAATGGGAACCAAGTGAGCAATTATTATTGCCCAAGAAAATGCCCCATTTCCCTTCCAGCCCTAATGCTCTATGAACACTGAAAAGAAACTCACCAGAGGGAGGCTGGCGGAAGAGAGAATGGAGGCCCCGCCAGAAGCCTGGATTCAGGGATTTGCCCTGGCAGTGGGAAGAACAAGCCCTGAGGCTGGGCAGAAGCAAACTGACCGCAAGGCAGAGGTTCAAACAGATTCCAAGCCAGGGGAAGGGGCAGGCAAGGATCAGAAGCTTGGCCAACTTGCAGAGCAAGGCACAGATCCCAGCTGCAGCGGCTGACAGAACCGGAGCACCAGCCATACGGCCCCGCGGGGGCAGCATCCAGTGGTCCTGCTGGCAGACAGTCCAGGAATGACTGACCTTAAGCTCCTCCCCTGACCAATGATAGGTGATTCCTCTTGGAAAGGTGTCAGAAAAGGACCTCTATCTTTCTACTCTAGTGTGGGTCCTCATCTTCTCTTGTCTGAGTAGGGCCCCCAATTGCAGACACTCCTCTCTGCTGTTCTCAGCATTCTCTCCCTATTCACATCTGCGGAGATGGCCACTCGAAAGCTGTCCTCGAAGGAGTCACTAAAGAGCGGGTCTAAACCCAGATTCTTGCCAGCACCCCCAAAGGTTCCGACTCCACAGGCCTGAGAGGGGCCTGAGAACTCACATTTCCCAAAAGATTCACCATTGAGGTGAATGCTGCTGGACAGGAGACCGTATTTTGAGGACCACTGATGAACAGCCAAGATGCCAAACAGCTGGCACAAAGTTCAGACAGAGTATCATAAGGTCCCTGGAATGCACATCCCCAAAGCTCCTCTGAGATCTGAAAAGACAGTATGAGGATTAAGGTACCAACAGGAGTGACAAGAAGACTGGTCAAAAACAGAGTCTATACCCCCTCCCCAAATTGCTTAAATTTGAAGAAATAAGCTAGAGGGGTATTTTATGAAAAGGATTGGTTGCAGGGAAATGTAATCCTCCTATTCCTGCTTGTGATGGAGAGAGTGGGATCTGCAGGGGAGTGAGTCCCTTGTGCTGTGCTCCAAGCTCCAGGAGGACTCAGCCCAAGGCCCTGGGTCCTTGAGGACCCCACTCTGCCACCTGATACCTGCTGGCCTGGCACTGTGATCTGTCCACTCATCTCCCTCTCCCTGGACTGTGAGTGTGAGTGCAGAGACCACTGTGAACTCAGATAAACCTCTAGTCTTCCTCCCGGAAGAGGAAGCCGATGCACGCAGGGTGATAAGCCCAGCTGGAGATGGCCGTACGGTCTCAGGATGGTGGACACCAGCCAGAGTTCTTCACTCACTCAAAAAGTGTATTACAGAGCTCCTGCAGCTCACCAGCTCCTACAGTTCACTTTAGTCTAAATGCCAGGAACACAGCCAAGTCTGCGTCCCCAGCAGGGCTCAGGACCCACTAGACCCAGATGAAGAAGAAGTTACGGGACGGCCACCCACCTGGAAGACTGGCTGCAGAGGAGAGAAGGGGCCAACCACCTGCAAGAGCAAAGGGGAAGAGCCCTTGCCCAGGGAGCAGAGAAAGGGCATGGGCTTCAAGGGACACCCCAACATGAAGAAGGACACGTCTTCAACTGCAACAGAAAGAAAGCCAGCTGGTCTACAGCAACAACACTAAGAAAGGGATTTCTGAGACCACAAAAGGATAATGAGTTGCCTTGGTGGTGGGGGCAGAGCCATAGGTTTTTGACCAGGACTTGGTGTCCCTGTGCTGGGGGTGAATAGTGAGGGGAAGAGCAGAGAGGGGACAACTCAGCCTGCCTCCACCCCCAATCCGACAGGGGTAGCCTTCAGTGGAGGCAGAGGGTATGTGCCTGACCCCACCTGGGAAGAGGCAAATACAGGCAGGAAAAGATGTCCTGTGAGCAGAATTCCCGCACTTGGCACTTGTCTCCAGAGTTACTTCTAAGCTGGGCCACTTCAAAACAGGTGTGTGAGTCTACTCCAGGGAACAAGGGCAGTCCCCATAAACAGTGAGCTGAACACATTTCGTAAGCTGACACCCAGAACTTTCTCAAAATCTCCAGCATCCTCACATCAGCAATTGCTGGGCTTCAGCACAAGTGGAGATTCAAGTCCTGGGCTCAGTGTATCCCGGCATCACATCCAAGCCTTTGGTGGCCCTGTGCGGACCCAGTCACACCCCAGCTGCCCACCCCTCCCCAGGACTGACCCAGTCCCTCTTCCAGAAACATTTCCCACCTTCCCTTTAAAATGCGATGGTGCATTTCCACACCTCTGTCTCTCTTGCCACTATATGCCTTGCGCCTAACCCTGTCTGGCATGCTGCAAATGTTTATTCAACAAATGTCAGAGGAAAGAGAAAAGATAGGAAGTGAGGGAAGACGAGCTCCCAGCATTTTAACACCATCAGGATGAGGACATGGTGGGGGCGTTGTAAGGATTCAAACACTGGATACCGAGTTAGATATGTGGTGTGCATGTTCCTTCCTCCCAATTTTTTTTTTTTTTTTAATGTCTTTGATTTTAAAAAGGTATTCAGCAGTTTTCTGGGATTCTTTATGAAAAGTTATCCTCAGATCTGACAGCTTCGGAGTCAGCAAACTTCACACACTGAGCTGGACTGGCTGTCCCCTGGCTAAGTCCTATCGGCAGCCTGGGAGACAGGTTTGGGGCCCTGCTGTGAGGACAAGGAAACATGACTCTGAGCATTTAGGAGACAGTCCCAACCTGGCAGGAAATGGAGGCACCCAGAGCCGAGCTCTGTCTGAAGCCTGTAGAGGGCCAGCAACCACCTGTTGAGGTGGGGCTCACTCAGTGAAACAGCTAAGGGTGTTGGGCAAGAGCCCTACAGGACAGTGTGGGGCTGTACTTAGTGACAAGTTGTCCTGCCCTTGAAACTTCCAGAGAGATCTGAAGTGGTCCACCACAAATGCGTGACAGATAACGCAGGGTAATGAGCATGGCCCTTGGCTCCATCTAGCACTTTCTGGTAGTGTACACATTTCAAAACTCCACGTTGTACAACATAAATGTGCATAATTTTATTCCTCAAGTTAAAAAAATAAGTAAAATTTTTTAAAAGTCTTCAGAATTAACTGTGACCAAATGAAATCAAACTGTTCCTATCACTCCTTGTGTGTGACCAGCCTCTTCCTTCCTCTTGACTTTAACTAGCATCTACCTGGACCAAAATCCTGATGCCTGGCCATCCTGCCCTGCCATCTACCCCTGACCCTTTTGGCACCCAGCCTGGGCCTTCAGAGCTTCTGCCCTTCCACTGCAGCCCCTGCTGCCCACTCATCCTGGCCTCCCTACCACATGCAAATGTTCATGGATGAACGCTGGGCTAAGCCCCGGGGCCATAGCCTTGCAGAATGAGCCGTGAGTCATCCACCTGCAAGGAACTGGGCTGGCTGCCCTGTCAAAGGGCAAGCCAAGGCAGGACTTGATTTCATTTGTCTCAGTAATCATGATCTTAGTAAAAAAATCTTTAGATGGATATTTCAGCACAGCACATACTAACCAAAGGCTAGTCTAATCAGTCCATTTTCAGGTAACAAAGGTAACAAATTCAAAGAAGCAGCATAACAACTTGGCACTATGTGGCCAATTTCACAGATGTCCGTATGTTAGAAAGACCTAAACTAGATGGGCTACACTAATCCCTCACTCTAGTTTGCAGGTTACACAGCCAGTACATTGCCACTGCATTGATTCAAATGATGGGCCCAGGACCCCTCCCCCCACAAGATATCCCAGCTACCCTGATTGATCCTTATACACCATAGGATATATCCAAGGGAGAAACTAATAAACCTTTATACTGAACTTTCTCATGCATTTTACTATCCAATATTAACAGCAACCTTGTGAGAATAAAGAATACAATCGCATGCTACAGATAAGGTACTTGAGTTTGAGAGGTTCAAATTAAGTTGTGCAATTGAGGAAGCTGGAGCTTGAATCTCAGTGACCTGTCCATCCTAACCTTGAGAGATTTACTAGCATGAAGCTGTCTTAGAGCAAGCATTGCAGACTTCCTTTAATATTCATCGACTCAAGTTTCTGGGTCCACAAACACCTTTAGCCTATTTATTTGAATGCAGCTTGGGGGATGCTTTTATACTACCCATAAAATAATTTTTCAAGCAATGTGATTTTTTTCTCCTTATCATCTTTAAGAAAGAAGTATGTCAGTCAAGGGAAAGAGACTAAAAAAAAACAACAACAACAACAACAAAAACAAACGAACAAGTAATTATTGGTCTTGTCAAGTGGCAAACCACAGCCAAAATCAAGAAGTCTGCTGTACATTTGCTACTTTACAACCTGTGAAGTATTTGTCCCTGGGTGTTCCTTTCTATGGTGAGATTTATCCCGAAGGAAGTTTTTGTTTGTTTTCTAAGTAAGCTAAACTTCTACAATGTTTTGAGGCTAAGAATGTAAGTTTTTCATGTTAAAATATCTATATACAGGGTTGCACCTGTGGCTCAAAAGAATAGGGCACTGGCCCCATATGCCAGAGGTGGCAGGTTCAAACCCAGCCCCAGCCAAAAAAAAAAAAAAAAAAAAAAAAAAAAAAAATTATATATATATATATATATATATACACACACACACACACACACACACATACACATGTATATACATACATACACACACATACAGATACCTCACTGTTTACTTCACAATATTTCTGTGCAGTTCCTGAAATATGAAAGCATCTCTTGAGGGTCCACTGTGTGCTGGGTGCTAGGACAGGGCCTTCATAGGAATAGACCAGGGGCTTGCCCAAGTGACCATTCCTTTTGTTGTAATAAGTAATAAACAAATAAACAAGAAAGTACCAGGCAATTACGATAGAAATGAAGACAGTAGCTACCATATGTGGTCTCTGGGGGGGTCCTTTAGATGTGGGGGATATCCCTCAAGGACATAGCCTTGGAGCTGAAATCTGAACGTGAGGAGGAGCCAACAAATGACTGTGCCAAGGGCCCTAGGACGAGCCTCAAGCAGAGGGACCGAGGGGCAGTGATGCTCATACCTTTGCAGGGCAGAGGCCCATGCAGCCAGGATGCCGCACTGCTAGGGCTGGGGGTGTGGGTGGCAGGGTGCAATCTCTTTCATCAGGTTCCACCAAGTATAAAAGAATCTTAATGTTTTGTGGAAGAAAGGAGAAAATATTAATTTAATTTAAAACATGGGAACGTCCAGAAAACATAGATGCATTTTAGGACTTACAGGAATCATTTGAAGAAAAGATACAAAATATACAGCCGGCTCCACAGTCCATTTGAGGCAAACAGCTAAGCAAATTGATGGCTCCCTTGGTTATAATAATTTTTGTTTTACTCTAGTCCTAAAAAAATGCTAAGGGAAAAGTCTGGAACTCCCTCAAGATAGTAAAGCCTAAGGCTCTTGAGAGCTGGAATGACATTTATATTCAATAATGATATGGAACACACACTTATCATGTATTATCACCGCAGGTGAATTTTTAAGGAACTTTTTAAATTGGAGGTAGAAACATAATCAGATCTGTGAACTCCTAAAATATTTTTAACTATTTTTAGTTGACAAATAATAACTATATTTATATGTTTATAGCAGCTCAATTTATAATCACCAAAATGTGGAAACAACCTAACGCCCACCAGCTGAAGAATTAATTAACAAACTGTGGTATATGTGTACCATGGAATACTATTCAGCCATTAAAAGAGATGGAGACTTTACATCTTTTGCATTAACTTGGATGGAGTTGGAAGGCATTCTTCTTAGTAAAGTATCACAAGCAAGAATCCAATGTACTCAATTCTAATATGAAGGCAGTAGTATTATCTTAGGTTAGAGAAATGAGGGAGGCAGTAGATTATATTAGGGTAGGGAAATGAGGGAGTGAGGAAAGGGGAGGAGGAAGGAGGATGGAGGGTTACAGTGTATGGCAGAACTCTTAGGGGAGAGACACAGTTATAAGAGGGACTTTACCTAATAAATGCAATCAGTGTAACCTAATTCATTGTACCCTCAATGAATCTCAAACAATAAAAAAAAAACATAAAATAAATAATAAAAATAACTATACATACAGATTTATGGTGTACAGAATGATATTTTGATATATGTACACATTGAGGAATAGTAAATAAAGCAAATTAACATAGTCATAACCTCACCTACTTACCATTTTCTGTAGTGAGAACACTTAAAATCCATTCTTTTAGTAGTTTTCAAATATACCAGAGTGTCCCTCTAAAATCGCCATACATGTGGAAAACAGGAAAATGTAGCTAAATATACCTTTATTCATAAAATATTCATTATAAAATTTTACAAAATATTCTCCACATGCTGGCCACCTCTTTGTAAAATTTTGTGATAAATATTCTACAGTTTCCCATTTGCCCTATACATGGTGACCTTACAGTGACTTTTGGGACACTTGCATATTGTTATTAACTGTAATCACCATGCTGCATAATAGACCCCCTGAATGTGTTCCTCCTATGTGGCTGAAATTTTGTGTCCTTAACCAGCATCTTCCCAACCCCCTCCCCATCACCTCTAACCACTGGTAATCACCTGCCATTCTGCTGTGCTTCTGTGAGTTGGACTTTTTCTTTGAGATGGAATCTCACTTTGTTGCCCTCTGTAGAGTGCTGTACCATCATAGCTCACAGCAACCTCAAACTCTTTGGCTCAATTGATCCTCTTACTTCAGCCTCCAGAGTAGCTGGGACCACAGGCACCTGCCACAATGCCCGGCTAGTTTATCTATCTATCTATCTATCTATCTATCTTATTTGAGACAGAGTCTCATTCTGTTGCACTGGGTAGAGTGCTGTAGCTCACAGCAACCTCAAACTCTTGGGCTCAAATGATCCTCCTGCCTCAGCTTCCTGAGTAGCTGAGACTACAGGTGCCCACCACAACATCTGCTTAGTTTTTCTTTTAGTAGAGACACGTCTCGCTCTTGTTCAGGCTAGTCGCAAACTCCTGAGCTCAAGCAATCCACCTGCCTCAGCCTTGCAGAGTGCTAGGATTATAGGCGTGAGCCACCGCACCAGGCCCAAGTTTGACTTTTTAAACTTATACCTCTGAGAGAGCTCATAAAGTAAAGTACTTGTCTTTCTGTGTCTGGCTTGTTTCTTTCCTCCTTTTTTTTCTTTTTGTTTTTCTGAGACGGAGTCTTACTATGTCACCTTCGGTAGAGTGCTGTGATGTCTCAGCTCACAGCAACCTCAAACTCTTAGGCTTAAGCGATTCTCTTGCATCAGCCTCCTAAGAGCTTGGACTATAGGAACCCATCATAATGCCTGGCTATTTTTTGTTGTTGCAGTTGTCATTGTTGTTTAGCAGGCTTGGGCCAGGTTCGAACCTGCCAGCCTCGGTGTATGTGGCCGGCACCCCACTCACTGAGCTATGGGTGCTGAGCCGTGTCTGGCTTTTTTCAACTGGCATAATGTCCTCCAGATTTATCCATGGTGTCACAAATGGCAGGATTTGCTACTTTTTAGAAGTGATTATTATTCCCTAGGGTATGGACCCCACATTATCTTTATCAGTTCAACCTTTAGGTTGCTTCTATATCTTGGCTATTGTGAAAAATGGCTCCATGAACAGGCAGATGTTTCCTCGACAACCTGATTCATCTCCTTTGCATATTTACTGAAAAGTGGGATTGCTGGATCAAATAGTAGTTCTATTTTAACTTTCCAAAGAAAGTAATTTTCAAAAATAGATTTATACATGCATCTTTCTAGTGAGTGTGTTTCCACAGTTGGCCACATTATCAGATGGCGGAAGGACCAAAAATGGAAAGACAGTCCCTATATTAGTGCTGACTGACACCAATGACTTGTTCTCTGTACACAGGAAATGTCCTGCCAAGCGGGGCAAAAGATGTTTTATAAGAATGTATTTCTTTAATATTCATGACTGTGAGGGAGGGATTTTTTCCTCTGTTTGAAATAAATGGGGAACCTGAGCTCCCTCAGGGACAAGTGATTTCTAATCCATAGTGCGAAGCCTTCTACTCAGAGGTGTGCTAAAAAGCAGCTTTTGTTCCTGGTCAGAGGCTTCAACGGAAACATTAAAAAGATCTCAGTTGTACCCATTGATTTATTTTAAACATTTTTATCCATCGGATTGTTCCCTAACCCATATGCTCCTCTCCTCACCACCCGGTTCCTGTGTCCCTACAAGTCTAAAGTAGGGCTGCTTATGTTTCCTTTGGACATTTCTCATAGCTCTTGCCTGGTCCTAGGAGCTTCGGGGTCCAGGAGAAACAGCGATTTCATAGCCAAGAAATCTACGTTTGATCTCAGCTCTTCTCCTTACCCTTAATAAGGAATTGGACAAGTCCCACTGTCCCCATACCTTCTCTGTTATGTGGGGTGACTATAGCACCCACCCACCCACCTAATTCCTTAAGCTTGAGAAGAAGCAAATGAGACAGCTAAAGTGACAGCTTTGTGAACTGTTAACTACAAACCTTTACTTGTGTGAGCACTTAGCAAACGATTACTGAGCTGATAATTCAATTAATTAATGAAACTGAGTTTATCTATAAAATACAACTAATACATTTTCAACAATATTTAGTTGTACTTTTGTAATTTTTAAATCTATATAAAGGTAAAATATAGACCCAAAACAAAAGCACCAATACATATCATTGTCAACTAAGATGTCCTTCAAGATCTTCCCTGGCAAATATTAAAATTTGCTATCAAAGTATTCATTTGCATGCACAAACTGTATTCTATGCTCTGTTACTATATTTTAAAAAGTTGATGAATGTAGCAGAAACTGTCATCAAGACACTGTCTGTGTTCCGTCTAAGGAAGGCGTGAGAATGGAGCCACCTGTGCATTCTTTGTGGAAACCGTGTCCATCTGGAACAGCTGTGCGGGGTGAGCGGGTTCAGTGAGCCGTGAGGTTCTGATTTTGCTCCACCTGTTTCAAGTTCCCTTGTAAACTGCACGTGCTCTTGCTCATAAATTTCAGGAATCCCATTTGGGCTCCCAGACTTCCTGCAGGGGCGTTTATAGTGAAGTTAAACAATTTCGTGGTCTGAGAAAAGCTTTGTCCCCACAGCTGCAAACCTTAAGCAATCATCTGTTCCAATATAATGCTACCCTTATGGGTCCCATGAGTGCGATGTCTATGGCTGCCAAAGACCCCCATAATTGGTATCTAGTTACATGTTTAAAAAGGCACATTTTAAAATTTTAGATATAAACATTACAGATACACCATGATAATTTATGTACACTACATTTCTGTACCCCGAACCAAGGTGAAAAACTAAGCACGCTTTTAGACAAATCAGATAAGTTTTTATAAGATGAACTGAATTGTTTTAAAGCAATATCTACAATATATATTCCTAAGAAGATACATTTTCAGATGACATGTTTAAGTGATAGGTGTTTTTTTTTTGTTTGTTTGTTTGTTTTCTCTTTACTAGAAGAAAAACACCATCATTTTTTGGAAAAATACAATCTTACTTAAATTTTTTGGAATACTCTTAATTATGTTAATCACTCAGTCTAAAAATATCATTTCTGCACGTGTGTCTCTGTACATATGTGTGTTTGTGTGTTTTAAGGAATAATGTTATGTTTTGCTGCACTTAAGACAGGGAAGAATAACATTCTCAGCAAATTTGAGACACTATGGTTGAAGTTTCCATTGCATTGTATTCATGAGGCACAGAACTATTAAGCTGAAAGGCATTGTTATTTCATTTATTTGAATAAGCCGAGAAGCCCAGATTCTCATAAATGACACTCACAAAGACATTCTCCTGGTGCCTGTCTGACTTTGCCAATAGTGGAGAAATATCTGTTTCTTGGACAAAATTCCCAGTAAACTCTGACAGCTACACCCAAGCAGAGGCTGGAAAGCAGAGAACCCAGTAAAGGCAGGATAGTGGTCAGGCTGGTAGGCAACCAAGGTCGGCCAAGAGGGTGGGTGGAGAAGATGTCTCCAGGGCCAAAGGGGCCATTCCTCACAAACGGAATGTTCCTACCACCAGGAGATGTCAAGAATTAGACAGTTCTTTGTAGTTCTCGTTCAGAACTCAACCTCACAAAAAGGGACTGAATTCCAGATAAGAAAAGGGACTTCCCCACGATGCCCTAGAACAATCACTGAAGGCTGGGAAGACAGTTTTAAGACTCTTGGTACAAAATTCCTTTTGCCCCCTAGATGTGAATGTCATCTCCCCTCAAGACAAAGACAATAGTCTATAGTCACGGAAGATGAGAATGAAGTGTCCCCTACTTGGAGCCAACCCTGAATCTTGGCTTAGGAATCCTATGAGTTATCCAATTGAGATAAATAGTCACAGACTCCCTCCCCATTTCTGAAGATAAGCAGTCTCAATTTGAGGGACCAAAAGCCAAACAGCACTCCAAAAAGAGAGAGTCCTCTTTAAGAAACCAAAGTTAAAATTCTTTTAATCCTTCTTCATGTGGAAATGGAAAAATGTAATGAGAAAAAATGAGAATTGCTTTTGCAGACTACATTTTTATGAAACAAGAAAATGCAAAAAAAATCTTATTTAAAATTATTATGTATAGGAGAATGAAAAAATCTAATCTAAAATTATTATGGAAAATATATCAATTATGTTTTGTAGATAATGCAGAGTTATCTCTGAGGGGTCAATAGTGGGAAGCAGTTAAATTCTCTATTTTCTGAATTTTATATCACACATATATGTGGCAGACAATCACCCAGAAACACATGTTCTAAAAGGAGTGAAAGATCACTAGTTTATAAAAATTACACATCTTAAATAGAAGGATCTCAGGAAGCATGAGCAACTGGGAATCACAGCGCTAGGGCGTCTCTGCTGCAAAGATAACACCCAGCTTGTGTCCTCAACTCCCTCCAGGCTAAATTAGGGACATGCTGATCTTGTGGTGTAAGAAACCTGCAAAGCTAATCCCTGCCAGATAATCCTGAGCCATGGAGAAAGCACTGCTCTGCTTTGTAGAAATTCTTTCCCCAGAATCCTCATTGACGTGCCCTTGGGATCTTAGTTTGCTTTCTCTCACTCAAAGGTGATGTCACTCAGAAATGTGAGGTAGGGCATTAGACATTCTCTCCCCACTCCATTTGGAAATCCCCTGACAAGCATTACCAAAGCCTAGCCCTACTTACCTGGTGAAAGCTCATTAATCTCTTGCCCAAGGCACCATAGTTCCAGTGAGTGGAGAGTTATGAAAAGTTTCTGTGTACGTTTCGGTTGCCTTGGTGGAGACAGCTCAGCAGGTGATACTGCCAGGTTGTCCTCCTGAAAAACTGGCACTCCCCAGCCTCTGTTCTGCTGGCTCAACAACAACACGTGGCACTGCTAGAGGTGCGGGCACCTTACCCTCTGTGCATAACTGTAACAGTAATTCACACAATATAGCACTTTCTGTTCTACAACCAGCCCCAAAGCCACCCTTCCTGACCCGGAACTGCTACCGTCTAGAACACACTTGCCAGGAAATACACACAAATCTGTAAGGCCTACCTGTGAACGAGGCTCAGAGAAGCGATGCTCTGAGTGGTTGGTAGACTGGGGAACATGATGCCCGTTTCACAGTTGTGGACCTCAGTCTCAGAAACATCAAACAGTGTGCCTCCTGTCTCACCATTTGAAATGAGTTAGCTTCAATTCTGTGACCTAAAAATGGAAGTGAGAAAGGAAAAAAACAAGACTTAACACCATGGCCAGCTGATAATGGCTGGATACGTAGGAGAAATGTCAATGTTTCAAGAGAAGAGCCATCTAAAATATACTAAAAACAGCCTTTGTTTATTAAGTCACTAATCAAAGTGTGAACTGGCAAAGGAAAAGACTTTGCAGCTAAATCTCTGGTGCAGCATGTACCTGTTGGGTGGTGGTGTGACTAGGCATGTTAGAAAGAAGACAGAATTAGTCCTCCACAGATCAATTTTAGAAGGACTGTCAATAAAATGTCTCTGACCCAAGGTTATCAGTGATAAAAGTCATAATGTATAACATCATTAACTGTCAGAAAAAAAACTAATGTCACCATACACCTTATAGAGTGACTAAAATTCAAAGGACTTACCATACTAAATATTGGACATGTAGGCATAATATGTCTTTCCATTTTTTTTAAATTTCAGATTAATATGAAGGTACAAATGACTAGGTGACATTGTTTGCATTTGTTAGGTAAAGTCAAGATGTAGTTGAGCCCGTCACCCAGGAGGTGTACCATATACCCTCCTCCCCATTCCCGCTTTCCTCATCTCACCCCTCAACTGGAACTTAATTGTGTTTTTCTTTACAATCCATTACACTGGATACTTGCTTTTCCATTCTCATGATACTATGTCCATTCCTGTGATAGTATTCCATAGTCTACACATACCACACTTTATTAATCCATTCCTAGGTTGATGGGCACTTGAGTTGTTTCCACATCTTAGCAATTGTGATTTGAGAATTGAGCTGTGATAATCAGTCTAGTGAAAATTTCCTGTGGTAGAATTTTTTTTTTTTCCTTCAGGGTAAGTACCTAGTAATGGGATTGTGGGATCAAATGCAAGGTCTACTTTTAGCTTTTTGAGGATTTTTCATACTTCTTTCCAAAGAGCCTGTGTTGGTTTGCAATCCCACCAACATCTTTTCATCTTGGCATATTATGTCCGCATGCATCCTAAGGTTTTTCTTACTAAATTCTCCAAGTTTTCCTCCTCAATACCATACCCAAGAACACATGAGTGCCTTCTTTTCTATTTATATTTTCATCTGACTGTTAGGGTCATGTGTATGAAAACTAAATATGCTTTGTTTAGATCTATTGGAATGTGGAAGAAAAATCTGTCTACTAGCATTAAAATGAAAGTCTTGCCAAAAATGTCAAAAAACAATAGAAAGAAAATTCCAAAAATAGACATCACAAATTTTTTCCAGGAAAACTTCAAAACTTCTTTTTTTATATACTTTAATTTTTATTTATTTATTTATTTTAGACACAGAGTCTCACTCTATCACCCTTGGCAGAGTGCCGTGGTGTCACAGCTCACAGCCGTGGTGTCACAGCTCACAGCAACCTCCAACTCCTAGGCTTAGGGGATTCTCTTGCCTCAGCCTCCTGAGTAGCTGGGACTATAGACGCTACAAGGCCTGGCTATTTTTTTGTTTGCCGTTTGGCAGGGGCCGGGCTCGAAACTGCCACCCTCGGTATTTGGGGCCGGCACCCTACTCACTGAGGCAGAAGTGCCACCATAAAACTTCTTTTTAAAAAATACACACACACACAAACACACATGTTCCCCCATACACACAAACATTTATATGTACATTAGAACTTTATTATTGAGTTCACATATTTAAGTTAAAGAAAAACTTAAAACAACTCTAAATATCTATGAATAAGCAAGTGGATCAATAGTTTGTTGTAAATCTGTGAAATTCAATACTTCCCAGCAATACAAAGAATCTTACTACTACTTACACACACATGAACATGGCTGAGTCTCTAAAACATGAGGCTGAATGAAAGAAGTTGTTCCTCCATTTATGTATGGGTCGGTTGGTTGGTTTGTCCTGGCAGGAAACATGCTGCTTATTGATCAGAGACAGACATAATGATTCAGGACGTCTGGTGTTGCTCCCTGTGCCTCACAGCCCCACGGGGTGCTGCAGTTAGAGCAGAGGGCACCTGCTCAGCTGTCACTCGGGATCACAGGAAGCAGCTCCCCATTTTAAATGCTGCAGCTTATGTGGTGGCTGGTACAGCTTCCCATTTCTTCTCTGGACCAAAGACAGAAACCTGTGTTTCCTCCTTGGGTGGCAAGGAGGATCCCTTAGATCGATCACTCTTTGGGATGAAAGCTAATGGCTGCAAGGGACATGAGCTGTAAGTGTCTCTGGAATAACTCACCGTCTCTGATCTCTAGGCATGAAGACCATCAGCCATCCTTCAACCCAGGTTGCCAAAACTTTTTGCTCAAAATCCCAGATCGTGCCCAAACTTGAAAATATTCCTGAAGTATTGTTTGTTGACAGGAGGCAGACTTACAAGAGTCCATAAAGCAGAATTCTTTTGTTAGGAACTGTAAAACATCAAAGCTGATGTGCAGTGACAGAATGCCATCAGTGGTTTTCTGAGACTGGGACAAGTTGAGTGATTGGCAACAAAAAGCACAGGAAATTTTTTGAGGTGATGGGAATGTTCTATATCTTAATGTTGGTCATGGCTTCAACACTATATTATTTGTCAAAGTCCATCAAACTGAACGCTTAAAAGTGGAGCGTTTATATTCACGCTGGAATCCGCAACAGAGTTGCTAATCAGCCCAGCTTGCATGGAATTTATCTGCACTGTCTACATGGAGAGTGTTGGGCCACTTCCAGCCACGCTGTCCAATGCTCCTATTTATAGACAACTATTTTCCTTCTTCAGTTCACACGTACAGTTATGTGCTGCAAAACATTTAAGTCAACAATGAACTGCACATAGGATGGTGGTTGCATAAGATCGTAATACTGTATTTTTATTGTATCTTTTCTATGCTTAGGTACAGACATACCTTAGACAGAGAAATACCTACCATTATATAACAGTTGCCTGTAGCACAGTAACGTGCTATAGGAGCATGTTTGTAGGCTAGGAGCAGTTGATAGTGTATCATCTAGGTTTGTGTAAATCCATTCTATAAAATCACACAATAACAGAATCACTTAATGAAAACATTCCTCAGAATGTACCCCCATCATTGTGTGATACGTGGTCACAGGTGTGTTCACCCTGAAGTCCACCAGGCAGCATGCAGATTACATGAAGACTTTTTTGCTTATCTGAGGGGGTGGATATCATGAAATTGTCCATAGACCTCGTTGTCATCATTGTTCGTCAGATATTTTAAATTGCACGTGAACTTTATGGACCCCTCGTATAAGTCAGATGTTGCTATAATGTAGAAACCAACAATTGGAACCACTCTTTTCATTTTTGTATTCTCAAATCTCATATTGAGCATATCACATGCTCTTTGTCATAATAATAATAATCATAATAGTAATAATGATAACAACAATAGAATCCCATATTTGGGCGCACTACCACTGCAGGATTGTTCCATAATCTCAGGCATAAAATAAATTACACAGAAACAAGTCAGGCTTAGGGAGCTGAGGGTCTGCATCACAGCGTTTCATAATATCCCGGGGTATAAAGAGCCTTCTTTTCGTTTGCATGCAGAATACTGAGAAGTAACGCAACTTCTCTTTCTCTTTTTTTTTTTTATTTCAAACTATTAAGGGGGTAAAAATGTTTCTTTAAAAGCATAATGTATATAACGCTTTACCATGTTCATGATCTGAGTAGTGTTTGTTATACCTGTTAGGTAGGTTTTTAACCCCCTCTTCCTTCCCCCTCCTTCCTTCTTGATTTCCAATGACCTTTATATCTCTCCATGCCCACGTGTGCCCAGTTAATTCATTCCTGACTATTAGAGGGTACTTGTGGTGTTTGTTTTTTCGTTCCTGAGATACTATACTTAGCATAATCGTCTCTAGTCTCGTCCAGGTTGCTGAGTAGTATGAGTCATGGTAAATATATACCACATTTTGTTAATCCACTCATGAACTGATGGGCACTTAGGTTGTTTCAACATCTTTGGAATTGTTAATTATGCTGCAATAAACATTTGAGTAGTGTCTTTTGGTAAAATGTACAAAAGACTCAATTGAATATCCATTAAAATATCAATGTCACATTTCACAGATCTAAAAAAAAATAATTCTATGCTTCATTTGGAACAATAAAAAAGCCCAAATAGCCAAAGAAATCTTGAACAAGAAGAACAAATCTGGAGGCATCAGATCACTATATTTCAAATTATACTACAAGGTTACAGTAACCAAAACAGCATAGTACTGGTATAAAAGTAGAGATATAGACCAGTGTAACAGAACAGAGCAGCCAGAAATAAAATCATCTTCCTATAATCAGCTGATCTTCAACAAAGTAGAAGAAAACATACACTGGGGAGAGGAAGCCCTATTTAATAAATAGAGCAGGGAGAACTGAATAGCCACATTTAGAAGAACGAAACCAGATTCCCACCTCTTGTCATATATAGGAATTAATTCAAGATGGATAAAAGACTTACGTGTCAGGCATGAAACCATAAAAATTCTAGAAGAAAATGTAGGAAAAACTTCCAGACAACAGCTTAGGCAAATAATTTATGACTAAAACCCCAAAGGCAACTACAGCAACAACAAAGTTAAATAAATGTGTCTTTCCTCTTTTCTTGTTTCCATATGACCTAAAAATTAATATCAAAAGTGGAGCTTGTTACAATTCCTCTACAATAATGTGACCAAAAATCACATTATAACAAAGATATTTGTATCAGAATGTTTATTGCAGCCCAATTCATAATTGCTAAATCAAGGAAGAAGCCCAAGTGCCCATCGAGCCATGAATGGATTGATAAATTGTGGTATATGTACAACATGGAATATTATTCAGCTTTAAAGAAAGATGGAGACTTTACCTCTTTCATGTTTACATGGATGGAGCTGAAACATATTCTTCTTAGCAAAGCATCTCAAGAATGGAAGAAAAAGTATCCAATGTACTCAGCCCTACCATGAAACTAATTTATAACTTTCATATGAAAGCTATAACCCAGTTATAGCCTAAGAATATGGGGAAAGGGGAAAGGGAGGGGAGGAGAGGGGAAGGGGGAGGATAGGGTGATTGATGGGATCACACCCATGGTGCATCTTACAAGGGTACATGTGAAACTTACTAAATGTAGAATGTAAATATCTTAACACAATAACTAAGAAAATGCCAGGAAGGCTATGTTAACCAGTGTGATGAAAATATGTCCAATGGTCTATAAAACCAGTGTATGGTGCCCCATGATCGCATTAAAAAAAAAAAAAAGAAAGAAAGAAATTCCCTTTATTAGGTTGAGAAAGTTTCTTTCTATTCCTTGTTGATGAAGATTTTTTTTTTAAATCATGGATATACATATATTGAATTTTATCTATCTATCCATCTGTCTATCCATCCATATATAGATGCTGTCCCCTAAAATTAAGAATAAGCCTCGGACATCCAGTCACTGCTTCTGTTAAATTCAAAGTCCAGGAATAAAAGGTTGGACCAGAAAACAAAAGTCATCTATCTTAGAAAGAAAGAAATCAAAGTATGTTTATTAACAAACAACATAATCAATTTTTTAAAGAATTTACCAAAATACATGAGGTTAGCAAAGCCACAGGATATAAGGGCAATGTTAAAAAATCAACACACCCATTCACACACATACTAGCAATGAATAACTAGAATTGAAAGTTAAAAATGATACCATTTAAAAGATCACCTAAAATAATGTAATCATAAATTAATTTAGTAGAATATGTGCAAAGTACAGAAAATTTCTCAGAACAATGAAAGAAGACTTAAACAGGAAAATTAAGCCATGGTCACACGTCAGAGGACTCTTACTGTTAAGATTTCAGTCCATTGCCAATGGAACTGGCGATTCAAAGCAATTCAAATTAAAATCCCCTCTGTCAAGTGTAGAACATAAATGTCTTAATACAACCATCAAGTAAATGAGGCAAAAGCTATGTTGTTTGGTTTGATGTAACCATGCCAGATTGTATATAAAAAAAAAATCAGCACATTGTACCCCACATATGCATAAATGTAGTCATGATCTAAAAAATATGTATATTATTTTTTAAAAAAGAAAGCATTTTGCTTACGCTATAAAACTGAAGTTGAAATTCAGCAATGATGCTTATACCCTGAAGCTATTGACGCTAATAAGTTAAATATCCGTTTTGTTCTACTTACATGCATGCACCTTGAATCAGAAGCTAGTAAAAGTTTTTGCATTTTGTATAACTTTATTTTAAGGTGGCTTCTGTTCTTCTACTGTTAATTCCACAACAAATAATAACTAGAAGACTAGAACTTTGTGTTTTGATTTGGAGAATATAAAGCAAGTTTGGTTCATTATCATATAGTAAAATATAGCAACAAGTTGGTAAAAAAGGAAGCATCGATTTTCCAAAGAAAGTTGTTCTAAGATTAAAAAAAAAAAAAAAAAAATTAAAATCCCCATAGTCTTTTTTAAAAGAAATTTATAAGTTGATTCTAAAATTTGAGAGAATTATAAAGGGCATAGAATAACCAAGACAATTTTGAAAAATATTTAGGTTGTTTCAAAAGTTTTGTCCGTTTTAATGTCATGTGTTTTTGTAGGTTCATATCTCAATAAATATTTATTCTATTGTGTCGTGGTGTATACTGATTGATGGAGAATTTTGTACTCTATACATTGATGCTGTTCATTTTTTTCTACTTTTAACTTTTTTTATTCTTTTCAGCCTATTACTATATGATGTCATTAAGCGATTTTCGGCCAATTTTTCTCTACGAATTCAAATTGAACCA
>CAUYPK010067269.1:0-24529 GCA_963574355.1 Loris lydekkerianus | reverse complement strand
TGGAGTTCCAGGCAGCGCCAAACCCAGGAGTTTGAGATATACAATCCTATCATCTGTGAAGAGCAAAAGTTTGATCTGTTCTGACCATATATGGATACCCTTGATTGCCTTTTCTTCCCTAATTGTGGTGGCTAAAACTTCCATTACAATGTTAAAAAAGAGTGGGGACAGTGGGCAGCCTTGTCTAGTTCCTGATCTGAGTGGAAACGATTCCAATTTAACTCCATTCAATAAGGCTATTTTAATTTTAAACAAATGCCACCTACCAGGTATAAAAAAGAATCTCATTTGTGGGTTAGCCCATTTCACCTCCTCCTGACTTTGTCTCCTAGTGTCTGTCCCTCCACATGCACGCCCATGTGTCCTGTGACAATGTCTTTTCCCCACTCAGGTTGGCTTGTCATAGCCCCTGGAGTACTATGTGAATTCCTGGCACCTCATCATGAATTGTTTTAGCTCCACTTCCCACTGCTGACCTCCTCAGCCCACACCTTCCAAAGACAGAACATGATTGACCTGGTTTACCTTTCTATGCCAGGCCACTTGTCCTAGGTCACTGGCCAGCCTACAAATTATTTCCTTCAAGTCAATGATCACTCATGTTTCAGTTCTCTGTGCAGAAAAAGCTGAGGTGTCATGTACTATAAAACATGGCTGCTGTGTCTTCTGCAGGGTTCCAGGAGTGGTGCTCCCCCAGCAAAGGGGGAAGGGCAGGCAGGCACCTCTAGAACAGGCTCATGGTGTGGGCTTCAGTTATGAGGTAAGACTCTGTGCCCTGAAACCAGGAGCTCAGCCCCTGATCTCTGTGAAGACCAGCTCTGAAGAGGCTCTTGCAATAGACATTAGTGATTCTTTTAAGTATAATTGTCACTCTGTCCTGTAAGTCACTTGAGGTGAATCACTGTCCTGGGCAAATAGAGCAAAGCTAGATTTGCTGGGAACATATGGTTGACATTTTCCTGGATACCTGTCAGATGACGATAAGTTGCTGGGAAAAGTGAAGGAAGATAAGGAATGGTGCCCTTTCCCCAGTGTCTTGGGAATGTCTCTGGCTTAAATGGCAAAGGTTTTACAACCCTTCCTCTCAGGCTCCTTTTTTTTTCTCTCCTTCATAGTAACATTGGAATCCCTCTTTCACTTGCACTGTGAGATCCATGCATCAGGGGCATAGCAGTTTATGAATTAAAAAACTCCTATTTCTGGTATGAATGAACAGTAGGATCCCAAAGTGTTTCTCCGGTGTGTGAGTTTATGGTGACTGGGAGGTATTACAACTGCCTTACTCCTTCCTCTTCTCATGCTTTCTAAAAATGACCACAGGTTCGCAGAAACTTTCAAATTAAATTTATTTATTTATTTTTGAGACAGAGTCTCACTCTGTTGCCCTTGGTAGAGTGCTGTGGTATCACAGATCAAACTCATGGGCTCAAGCGATCCTCCTGCCTCAGCCTCACTGAGTAGCTGGGACTACAGGTGCCCACTACCATGCCTGGCTGGTTTTCTATTTTTAGTAGAGACCGGTCTCTCTCTTGCTCAGGCTGGTCTTGAATTCCCGAGCTCAAGCAATCTACCCACCTCAGCCTCTCAGTGTGTTAGGATTACAGGCATGAGCCACTAAGCCCAGCCTACGCTATCTTCATCTGCTGTGTTTATACTCCTGTCCAGGATGAATATGGATCCATATATATATATACAGAGAAAAGTATACCATCTGGAAAGAGACACCATAAACAAAAACTTTTCACCTGCTTTGACTTTTTTCTCTTTTGTTTTTGAGAGTCTCACTCTGTTGCCCCATGCTAGAGTACAGTAGTATCAGCCTAGCTCACAGCAACCTCAAATTCCTGTATTCAAACACTCCTCCTTGCCTCAGCCTCCTGAGTAGCTAGGACTACAGCCACCTGCTACAATGCCTGCTCAATGTCTATTTTTAGTAGAGACAGGGTCTCACTCTTACTCAGGCTGGCTTTAGAACTCCTGAGCTCAAGCAATTCTCCTGCCGTGGCCTCCCCCAGTGCCAGGATTATAGTTGTGAGGCAGTGCACCTGAGACTTTTTTCTCTTTTGGACATTTAAAAGTTAAATTGAAATCTACTCACAGAAATACATATGAAGCTTTGAGGAAAAAACTTTTCAACATTCAAGGGGAAAAAAACTAAAAATTAAAAAACGAGAATATACCTTTCCATTTCTGTAAGTACTTTTATACTAAATACAATTTTTACTCAAGTCTAAGGCATCCATTGCAATATGAGTTATGTTTTTTTCTGACTCTCTAATTCTAGATTATGAAACAAGCACAAATTCAAGATTGAAAAAATAAAATAGATACCTTTAACTATGTCACATACAAGAAATAATGAAAAATAATGAGCACCTTGCAGCCTCAATTTGTTTAATAGCATCAAATAGGAATGTACATTATATCACATAAGAAATATCATTCATTAGAGGCGATTGCACTAATGTACACAGCTATGATTTAACAATAAAAAAAAAAAAAAAAAAGAAAGAAATATCATTCAAAATATCTCCAGAGGATGACGCTCAGACATTACTTTTACACTCTGCTGGACTCTCTAAAAATGGTGACTGAGATGAAAGTCTTTTTATGCTCCTTAAAGATAAAATATTAGAATAGAGTTTGTTTTCTTTGAGACTGAAGTCACATACCTTTCCTGTAGCTGTTGAGCCAGTAAAGGAAATTTTGGGCACCAGAGGGTCAGTACAAAGTGCTTCTCCCACTTCCTTGGCCTTCTTCCGAGAGCAGGGAATAACATTGTACACACCTGGAGGAATTCCCGCCTGGTTTGCAAGCTATAAAGAGAAATAACAAATTATCAAAGTAAAAAAACAGAAAAGAGAAACAAATATATGTTCAACCCAAAAAGCAATGAAAGAAAAGTTAAGCTGATCCTGGGTATTAATAAGAATATATATGGAACTGAAACAAGATTCTTATTAGTGCTAAAATGACGTTAATATTAATGTCATGTTAGACACTAAAATTTAGAGTATGAGTTTCAACACCACCTTCTGTTCAAACAACCTGAAATTTCTTTCCCAAGAAAAATCAGATATTCCAGGAAAAACGCTAATTGATTCACCTATAGGATCAAGGATGGGAGAGTATTAAGGGGCATTTAGTAAGCACCTACTAAGTGCAGAGTGGCAGGGCAAAGCCTTTCCATATGCTATTTCCTGGTGCAGTGATGAGGAGAGGGAGGTCCAGGAGGGAGGAGTCCAGCCAAGGTCACAGGCTGGGGAGTGACAGAACCACATGCTGACCCATAGCTACCTGACCTGCAAACCTGCACTCTTTCTTTGGATACGTTATATCCTGAACCATTTTAATTTCTGGAGTCCATTAACAATTAGCTTGTTATATACATCTGACTGAGGATTCTGGGAGGATGGTAGTAGTTGCAGAATTTTTTGAGTCTCCCTAAATCTCCTCATAAAAACATTAATGAGAGAACAAAACCAAAATATCAGAGACATTTACGTGACTAGATGAGAAGGTATCTCCACAAACCACAGATTATAAGTGGGCGAGGATACACCACCTACCGTGATAAGATGTGTGTGTCATGCCAGCACCTGTGCCAGAGGAAGCAGAGGGCAGGAGCAGGCTGCAGAGGGACCTGAAAGCAGACCGCCCCAAACAGCCTGCGGGAGTTCCGCTGAGAGCTGCAGCCACCAGTGGGCGGGCCTTGCCCACTCAGCGGGAGGTGTGTACAAGTACAGGGAACATTGCAGTGAAGACTGAGGGGCACCAACCGTCTAGCCCCTGGGGATTGTGTGACGCAGGAAGAGAAAAAGACATAAAGGCGGGAAAGGGAACAAAGTCCGGGAATCTCAGAAAGCAAGTTGCCTTATCTTTGAACACAACATGCACGAGATGGGGACCCTGTGAAGGCAGAGCAGCTATTTCTAACCAGTCCTTCTGCTAAAAGTTTAGGAAAGCTAACTTCACATGAAACTAAACAAAATGCTCAGAAAAGCACTGAGGTCAAATCCCATACAAAGTTGTCAGGAAAAAAAAAGAAAAAAAGACTAAGGAGTGGAATAACTCCCCATAGATAACAAAAGCATAACAGAAAAAAAGACATGCCCATAAGACAGACCAAACTGTAACTTACTATTTCAAAACAAGGTAAAAGATGATAAGAAAATTATACCAAGATACAAAAGAACAACAGGAATCAGAGCTCAAAAAAAATTTAGAAATGCGGTGAGGGACTATAGGAAAGAATCAGAAATAGAAGAAGAAATATCATTTCAGAAATGAAGACCAAACTGGAAGGACCACACACAAGAATGAATAAACTCTCCACATAAAACCTTAACAGAAATAGACGGCAAAAAGGAAGATAATTTTAAACATTAGGGAAAAGGATACAAAGAGAATGTGACAACAAACATTCAACTTTGGATAACAGGAGTTTCTGAAGGAGTAAACCAAATCAAGGACGAAAAACAAATCCCCAAAACTTCACAGAAATGAAGGGGCTTTCGTGTTGAGGAGTGAAGAGGCTTGACACAAAGTCCTTGTTGGGGAACTGAGGAATTTAGGGAGGAGCCTTCCCAGCAAACCTTGGGTCCCTACTTATAATAAAGCAGGAAAAAGTAGTTAAAAGTTATTTATCAGACATTAGCACTAAAAAGAGGGAATGTGGAAAGCGTCAGACAGAATGTCTTTAACTTGTATTTGCAAAACCAAAGACTGAGGAAGACTTCTGTTTCCAGTGTCAGGGGACCTTTGCAATCTGGAGAATCTCTTCCATTAACCATTAGGCTTGGTATGCCTCACTTCACATATGCACTTTTTTTGGAGGCTACATTACATGTTCTTGAGGAACATGACAATTAAATGTAATGTAGTCTCCTGGATGGGATACTAAAACATAAAAAGGACATCAGGGAAAAACTCAAAATCCCAAGAATGAATGTTAATGTAAGGACATTAGTTAATAAGGACGTACCAATGCTGGTTCCTTAACTGTAACAAACATACCGTACTAATGTCAGATACAAATAGTAGGAGAAAATTGGGCACAGGGTATGTAGCAAATCCCTGTATTGATTTCAGAAAAATTTCCATAAATATAAAAATATTCTAAAATAAAAAGTTAATTAGTAAAAATGAGAAAATACAAACAAAAACCATTTTCCATAGGCATATTAATGATGATATGAAAATTAATTATCAGAAGCTGTTGCATATGTAATGAGTAACTTTGGGATATTAATTCGGTCATTCCTTGAGTCTTTGGGAACCAGGAAGGAAGGGGATGCAGATATAATATAAAGAGAAGTAAAAACCCTGCAAGACTAAATGTGCATCCCACGTTTCTGTAGGGACGTATGCGGAATTTTATTGTGTGCACATGAGTACAGACATATCATATAGTCTGTAGCCCTGCCCACTGGAAAGGCCTAGAGAAGTGGTAGGCCAGGGGATGTTAAGTGCTGTGGGGGAAAAACAAAGCAGAAAAGGTGATCAGGAGCACCTGAGAGAGCGGCTGTGATTTTTAAATAAGGTGTGCATGGAAGGCCTCTTTGAGAAGGTGACATATGAGTAAAGATTTGAAGAAGCAAGTCATGGAGTGCCTGGTGCAGAGTGCTCCAGATACGGAGAAAAGTGAGGGTGAGGCTGGTGGGTCTGAAGAGTGGTGCTGGCCAGAGTGGCCAAAGCAGATGAGTGATGAGCCAGGGGCTTGGAGGGATGGGCCAGGTCAGAGGGGTACAGAGGATACTGATATCTCCTAGGGCCTGAAGGAACCACTGCAGAGACTCTGGATCTTACTCTAGGTGAGGAGAGAAGACATTTGAGATTCCCAACAGAAGCATGACAGGATCTGATGGAATGCAGATTAAAATGGGGATGGGAGCGATAAATAAGAGGTTCCTGGGGCTGGGGCAGGTGGCTCACGCCTGTAATCCCAGCACTCTGGGAGGCCAAGGCAGCTGGATTGCTTAAACTCAGGAGTTCAAGACCAGCCTGAGCAAGAGTGAGACCCCACCTCTAAAACTAGCAGGGTTGTTGTGGTGAGTGCCTGTAGTATCCAGCTGCTTGGGAGGCTAAGGCAAGAGGCCTGCTTGAGCCCAAGAGTTTGAGGTTGCTGTGAGCTGTGATGTCACAGCATTCTACAGTGGGTGACAAAGTGAGACTCTGTCTCAAAAAAAAAAATGTTTCCTACCTGTGAGACATGCCCATATCTTAGTGCATATATAATGAAGGTGATGGATAGATACCATTTTTATGGTGGGCTAGTAGTGCCTATACTCAGTGCCTGCAGGTAGGTACACAAATGCTTTCTTGCTGATAACCACAAATTTTTTCCAAACCGTGACATTAAAAATATGTGGTGGGCTAAAAAGATACATGGCCAACAGATATCAGAAAATCCCTCATACATTTTTTTCTTTTTCTGAAAAGAGCAATATCTGACTCAAAATAACATTTGATTAAAATACAACACCACACAGCAGCAGACACAGGGAAGGAAGGAGGTTTCAAAATGACTTCTTTTTGTCCCAGATAAAAAAAGTCCATTTTGGAATTTGAAGTCCAATGTATTATCCATTGCACCGAAGAGCCAGGTAGAAAACTGATTTTTGGACTTTGTTGGCTCTGCCTAAACACACAGAGAGAGGCTCACCTCGGCCAGGGCCAGGGCGGAGAAGGGTGTGTCTTCAGCAGGTTTCACCACCACAGTGCAGCCGGCTGCCAGGGCAGCCCCCACCTTCCGGGTGATCATGGCGCTGGGGAAATTCCACTGGGGTCAGGAGAACAGAGGAAGCATGGGAGAGGAAAGACTGCCTCATTAATCCAAAGGAAGGCAGGTTGGACAGTCAGTCAATAAATTCCATTACACACCTGAGGGACAAACCTGTTCTCTGGCTGCACAGGCACACTCTCAGCACACCTGACGCCCCCAACTTGAGGGACTCAGGAGATAAAGGTTTATAAAGATAAGAAATATTTTCAGAACTGAACATTATGTAGAATTATTTAGACTAGAGGTCAACCAACATTTTTTTTTTTGTCAAGGACCAGACAGGAAACCTTTTATGGTTTGTAGGATATACAGTTTCTGTTACAACAACTTGACTCTGCAGATGTACAGTGAAAGTACCCAGAGGCAGTAGTGTGTGAATGGGTGGGGCCATGTCTCAAATTTATTCAAAAACTATGGGGTGGATTTGGCCTGAAGCCCTTGGCAGAAAATATTAGCAATACTGATTCTGAAAATAGCAGATGATTTATTATATCTCTCTATATACATATTTGTGGATATCGACAGACATCTACACGTGTAAAACATTATTTTATTTTCATAAATGCATATATAGTGCTTATTCTGGTATCATTCTAAGCCCCTTAAAATTATAATGAATTAAATTCTTACCACAATCCAATGAAGTTGGTATTCTTATCCTTATTAGCATGTCTGAGAAAACTGAGACACTGCCGTTAAGCAACGTGCCCAGGTCACACAGACAGTACAGGGAGAGCTTCAAGCCAAACCCGGTAAGTCTAGGCAGGCAGGGGGATTCTATCTGTAACTCTGCTGAGCTGGGATAGACTAGCAGTCTTGAGACCAGCTGACAGACACTAGAGAGAAGTCAATATGGGACCTAGTAGAAGGTAGGCCCTAGAAAGATCTCTCTGAGAGAGGAAGCTGGGCACCCACAGCTGTGCTGCAGCCCCAACCAGGCATTTCTTAACCTTTTTACCTCCAGAACCTGGCCCAGTGCCTGCAGGTTGGTACACAAATACTTTCTTGATGATAACCACAATTTTTTCCAAACCAGGACACATTAAAAATATGCCATGTCTTAAGTTCTTTTAAAAATGATAAATACCCTGTAATCCTAGCACTCTGGGAGGCCAAGATGGGTGGACTGCCTGAGTTTACAGGTTCGAGACCAGCCTGAGCCAGAGCAAGACCTCGTTTCTAAAAGTGTCTGGGAGTTGTGGTAGGCACCTGTAGTCCCAGTTACTCAGGAGTCTGAGGCAAGAGAATCGCTTGAGCCCAAGCATTTGAGGTTGCTGTGAGCTATGACGCCATGGCACTCTACTGAGGGTGATAAAGTGAGACTCTGTCTCAAAAAAAAAAAAAAGATAAATACCAGATCTTTTCAGCAGTACAATGCCAGGGATAAACCTCCAAGCTAAGTCAGAAAAGCTGCCTGGGTCCTCCCACTTTTTTATTTATTTATTTTTCTTTTTTTTAAAAAAAAATTGTTTTTTTTTTATTGTTAAATCATAGCTGTGTGGTCCTCCCACTTTTGCAGGCATTAGCAAATACTACTCCCACTTGCTGCCACCACGCCCACATATCACAGAGGACCAGCAAAGGAATCTGGAAACTAAGAGCAGATGACAAAGCTAGCAGGATGAGGATGCTGCCACACAGGGAAGAACAAACAGTTTCTGGCTCCTAATCTCCTACCCTAGGATCTTGATGATCTTGGCACATACCGGGGTGATGACTGCCACCACACCTATGGGCTGCTTGAGGACCAGGGCACGCTTGTCCTTTGCTGAGGTATGGATAATGTCTCCATAAATGCGGCGGGCTTCCTCTGAAAACCACTCGAGGAAAAGGGCGGAATAGAGAATTTCTCCCTGTGCTTCCTTCAGCGGCTTCCCCTAAGTTGAATCAAAAAAGGAACCATGTTTACCATCGAATAATAAAAGCACAGTTCTGTGTTTTTAAATTCTTCAAGGCTGCAAAAAGAGTAAAAAAGTAGCCCATTACAAAACCCACAAGATTGTTGGGAAATTTCTAACCTTGGTGTGATTTTCAGAAAGCAGAACTACAAATAATGATGGACAGAAGCATGATTCTATCACCCTAAACCACGAGAATCACTCACATCTTCAATTGCTTAGAAATTAGGAGACATCTAGAACTGTGTCTTCTAAATACCTAAACATTGTAATCATGGTGTAAAATCATTTACTATACTTAGGGAGGAACTACTGGTACAATACAGTAAAACCTCTATACACTGACCACCCAAAGGACTATAACTGGTCAACACAAAGAAGTGGTCAACATAATGAACGAGGCCTCCTGTACTGATATGTACATGCAGTGCATGTCTGGTCTATGAAAAGTAGGTCAACTTAAAGAGGTGGTCGATGTAGGGAGGTGGTCAACTAGGGAGGTTTTTCTGTATAGAATAACATGAAAACCAACCAATATCATGTAGAAAAAAATTGGAATGATAAAAACTCAGTATTCATATAATTCCAAAAGTCTAGTTTTGGATATTAATAACCATAAACTAGAACATACAAATTTTATTTTATGAAATTTTGAATGCCTTGGCACAAGAATGATTTGGTATCTAATCAGCAGATGAGAAATAACATATTCTTTAGATGGCACTGAGGGGGAGTCAGAGGCCTTCTCAAGTTTAGTCTAAGAATTCCTGTGTAATTTCTCAGGGTATTAAATCAGGATGCTGAACTTACATTTTCAGCTGTGATTATCTTGGCAAGGTCATCCTTATTTTGTATCATTAAATCATACCATTTCCTCAGTAGTGAACTCCTTTCCTGAAAAAGAAGTAACAAGACAGAGAAGTAGTGAAATGTCAAATATAAGATAAACTATTGAATAATCTCTAATTACCTAACATAGCTGTGAGGATCCATTCCTAGAGTGATGGTTAATTTTATGCATCAACTTGACTGGACTAAGGGATGCCCAGATAGCTGGTAAAACAACATTCTGCACATGTCTGCAAAGGAGCTTCCAGAAGAGATTAACATTTGAACCAGCAGACTGAATAAAGAAGATTTGCCCTCACCAATACAAGAAGGCATCATCCAGTTTGTGGAGGGCCTTGACCACCACACAGAACAAAAGGGCAGAGGAAGGGAGAACTGGCTCTCCGTGTAAGCTGAGACATCCATTTTCTCCTATTGCCAGACAACAGACATGGGCATGCCTGGTTCTGAGGCCTTCAGAATCAACCACAACTATACCACTAGTTTTCTGGGCCTCCACCTTGCAGACAAATTGTGGAACTTTCTAGCATCCACGATCATGTGAGTACTAATCTTTTTATGATAAGTCTCTTCCTACATATTTATATATATCCTGTTGCTTCACTTCCTCTGAAGAACTCTTAAGTAATGTGCGTGGGAAGACAAACACCGACGCTTTTTGATAAGTAATAACAAAGATTCAAGTAGCATCTAAAGGAGTGGATGAGTCATAAATTATAAAAGAATAAAGCTTTGTGGAAATAGCTATTATTGTTTATGGTAAATAAGAATAACTTTAATACACATAACATAAAGTCATCTTAACCTTTTTTAAACATACATTTCGGTGACATTAAGTACATTCACAGTATTGTACAATTGTCCCCACCATCCATCTCTAGAACTTTTCCATCTTTCCAACCTGAAACTCTGTACTAATTAAATAACCTCCCACTCCCTCCAACCCCCATCCCCTAGCAACCATCATTCTTCTTTCTGTCTCTATGAATTTGACAACTCTAGGTACTTCATATAAGTGAAATCATGCAGTATCTACCCTTTTGTGAATGGTTCATTTCATTCAACATAATGTCCTCAAGTATCATTCTCTACTTTAACAATTTGTGGGCAAGTTGGATTTGTCCCATAGACCGAGGTGGGGGATTGAGGGATATGTGAGGCATAAGAAAAGGTTTTTATACACTTAAGAAGAGGGCCGGGGCACAACAGTGTAAATGTACTTAATGGCACTGGAACTGTAAACTTACAAATGGTTAAAATGGTAAATTTTTTGCATATTTTATCACAATTAAAAAATTTCCAATGCACAAAAAAAGATAAAGGGATAAATTGGACTAATAAGCTTATGGAAGAAATGGTTTCTAAAAAAAAAAAGAAGAAAGAAAGAAATTTAATTCATTTACATAAAACCAGTTGGGAAAAAAAAGAGAAAGGCTGAGAAAATCCAGGCCAAGTGGGCTGCACAGGGGCATTCTTTCTGTTTTTGAGACAGAGTCTCGTTTTGTTACCCTTGGTAGAGTGCCATGGCGTCACAGCTCACAGCAACCTCAAACTCTTGGGCTCAAGTGATTCTCTTGCCTCAGTCTTCCAAGAAGCTGGGACTACAGGCACCTGCCATAACACCTGGCTATTCTTAGAGACAGGATATTGCTCTTGCTCAGGCTAACCTCTAACCTGTGAGCTCAGGCAATCCCAGAGTGGCCTCCCAGAGTGCTAGGATTACAGGTGTGAACCACTGCGCCCAGCCTGCACAGAGGCATTCTACAGAGAGTTGCTCTCAGGGCTCCAGCCTCCTACAGCTGAATAGGTATATCCAAAGCCAAGAAGAATCTTTGGGTTACTCTTCACTGCCTGAAGCCCTGCCCACTAGCACACTTGGTTTGTCATTTGGATGTTCTAATCTATTCATCAGATCTAAGATTTTAATTTTTTACCACACTCATGAGCAGAGAGGCTGAGTGTGTGCATATATTACTAGCTGTCTTTTTCTGGGTTATTTCCCTTCTCTATTTTGGACAGGCTAAAAAGCTTCATTGTCTTACCTCTCAAGGGTTTTGCTGAGGCCTCTAAATCTCACACCCTGGAGAAGAGACATTGGCATCCCTTAAAACAATATTACTACATTTTGTTTACCCTCACTCTCTGCAACACCAGTAGACAATCTGATGACTATAGACTTGTGGGTTATTCTAGTGAGAAAAGAAATACTAAAATCTAGGCAGTCTGACTTGGAGAAGTAAATTAAATACCTGAGGAAATGGCCTACCGTGACAAAGCACCATACTTAGTCTGAGAAGGAACAAGGGAAGGACACGAAACAGCATGAGAACTGTGAGAATAAAAGGTAGCTTCTGCTTGTTGACAGGAAGGCATAACCTTCGGGCTGAACACATAAACCAGTGGAGGCCACGAAGCACCTTCAGCATACAAAGTACGGGTTGAGTCTACGTTTGAGTCCTGATCCTTAGGACCTCAGAATGTGATGTTATTTGGAGAGGGCCTTTACAGAAGCAATCAAGTTAAAGTGAGGTCTTCAGCGTGGGTCCTAATCCAATGTGACCTGTGTTATTTATAACAAGAAAGTTGCACACAGGCAGAGAAACATGCAGAGAGGAAAGACAGTATGAAGGAAGGTTCCCAGAAGGAACCCACTTGGCTGATGATTTGATTTTAGACTTTAACCTCCAGACCTGAGACAATAGACATCTTTGGTTTAAGCCACAGAGTTTGCACAGAAGTTGTAGGATAACTAACCCTCGTGGAAGTGCGAGACTCAGACAGGGGTCCTGAGAGGCAGGAAGGGGACAGAGTCCTGACTGCTGGGATCTCAGGTCCTCCCTGCGACCAGCAATGAAGACAAGGACAGTGAGTTCTGATCTCTCAGCTGACCCCCTGTGCCTAACATGATTCATTAAACTCATAAGACACAGCACTTTATCTTGGCCAAAAGGCCAGGAAGTGATACATGAATCAAATATCTACTTCACAGGGCCATTGAAAGGACGGAATTGAATGCCTGTGAGGCACTGAGAGCAATACATAGCTGTGGCGGCCCCCAAATAAGTCCACACAACAAAAGGGATGTTGTGGGTGTGATTAACTTAAGAATCTTGAGGTGGGGAGACTATTCTGGATTATCTGGGTGGGCCTGATGCAATCCTTAGGGTCAGAGTGAGAGAAGGGGAGGTGATGGAAGTATAGGTTAGAGTGATGTGGGGCTGTAGGATAGGAATGTGTGTTGTTTCTAGCTGAAAACGGTAAGGAAACAGACTGCCCCCAGAGTATCCAGGAGGAACGCAGCCTTGCCAACCTGTTTTGGACTGCTGACCTATAGAAGTGAAAGAGAATAGACCTGTATTGTGCTAAGCTGCTAAATTTATGGTAATACGTTGCAATGGCCATACATTTGCTTATAAGGCAGTTGATAATATTAGCTTCCTTCTTCCCGTGTCTTCTAGGATTTCACAAAGTGAGAAAAAAGAGATCATAAAACACATGAAAAGAAAGATGTGATGCAATACAGAAGATGACAGGGTACGTGGAGTAGGCTGGGGGTTCAGAATGAGGGAGAATAACAGAAAGTTATGGTCAGACAGGATCAGGGGCAGAAGTTACACAAGAGCTAGGAATGGGGGGGATATGAATGGGCCTGGAGAAGGGAGGGGAAATAGACCCAGTAGAAAGATAACAAAGGCCTGAGGGAAAAGAGGGATGAATCACAGAGCTGCCTTACAAACTGTATTTACCACGTCACTGCCTTTGCGCCTGCCATCTCCGAGCTGTCGTGGTGGGCCCTTCTGGACACTGATGGCACCATTCTCTTAGAGATAGTCCAGGACCCAAGAACTCCTCCTTTCAAGAATAAAGTTTCCCTGAGAAGACTGGAGCTCTTATCCTTTAGAAGGCTCCATCTGTTCCACATGGTCCAGCCCCTCCTTCCCTATCTTGACGACTTCTTCACCTACACCTCTTCCCCTGTGCTCAGTACACGCAAACCTCCTTGCTGTTCTCCAGATGCATCAGCCCTGCTCCCAACTTCCCAACTTTGGCTGCAGCTGAAATCACCTCACTGCCTTTGGCCTTTGTATGTCATGCCCTCAGTGAGGCCTACCCTGATGTTATGAACTGGTGTCCTGAGTATCCAGAATGTGACTATATTTGGAGATAGGGTCTTTAAGAAGTACTTAAGTTAAAATGAGGTCATTGTGGTGGGCCTTAATCCAATCTGAATGATGTCTTTATAAAAAGGATGAGGACACACAGGAGCACTATGTGAAGAAAGGGCGAAGACAATCATGTGCAAGCCAAGGACAGAGACCTCAGAAGAAACCAACCCTAACAACATTGTGACCTTGAACTTCTAGCCTCCAGAACTGTGGTATAATAAATTACTGCTGTTTAAGCCCCCAGTCTGTGTACTTGTAATGGCAACCCATGCACACAAATATGCCTGACTGTACATCGTGCACACTGTATTGTGTCCCTTCCCTCCAGCTCCTGGTCATCTTTTGCTTCCACCTTTTCCCCCTGATGGTACTCACCACCTTTCACACCATATTTGCTTAGGCATTATGTTGACTGGCTGTAGATTAAATCTCTCCCCCTCACGTGAGCACCATAAGGGCAGAAACTTTCTTTTGGTGTCTGATATATCCCAGGCACCTCCAACAGTGCATGGCATATAGCAGCTGCTTGGTAAACAGCTTATGGATGAATGGTTAAAAATCTCTGGTACTTGTACAGAATCAGTGGATGCATATGTTCAGAGGGAGGGCTTTCAAGGACAGTGCAAAAGATGATTTCACTGGGTTGGCTCCAGGTGTAACATAATAAATGAAGAATATGTGTTAGTTTTCTTCTTACTCGACTCTCCCTATTTAATGATCTTTCCCCCTTACCCCCAATTCTCTAGTGTTCTTTAGATCAGAAAATAGCACTTGTCCACTCAGTCTAAACACCTGGAGAATAGTCCTGGACTCCTCCCTTCCTCTGTACAAAGTCCTAATCTTTCTACAGTTCTCTGTTCCTGACCCCATGACACTGTAGCAGCCTCCTCTGTGGGCTCTGTGCAGCCGGGAGGTATTTCATGTATTCTGAAGTGCTCTCTTCTACCCGGTCAAGCTTGTTACCAGTAACACACCTGTGCTACCAGCTCTTCTGCTGCCTCCCCTACTGGGCAATACACTTCACAAGGTTTGAGGGCGGGGGGGCCGTGTCCCTAGCGCCTGGAAGCCGATGCTCCAAACTCATTTGTTTCCTTTGTTGTTGCTCTGACTTTTCGCATTGTGTACCCCCGGGGGACTGAGGAAAGGAGACACCGAGGCTGGTTTCGCTTTGGGGCCAAGCGTCCTCTGCTCGCCGCCGGGCCCCGGCCACCTCTTCACCCCTGCACGCGCCGCGCTCTCACCTTGGCCGAGACCGCCCTCCAGCTGCTGAAAGCCTCGTAGGCGGCGCGCACGGCGGCTCGGGCCTCGGGCCCCCCGCAGTCGGCCACCATGCCCAGCACGGCGCCGTTGGCCGGGTCGTGCACCGGGAAGGTGGCGGCGGCCGGGAGCCAGCGGTCGCCCACGAAGCTGTCGGTGCGCAGCAGCCCCGCAGAGAGGCCCGCCAGGGCCCCGGCGTAGCGGCGGAGCTGAGCCAGGCTGGGCGCGGGCCTCGAAGCGGGCCCCAGACTGCCAGCGCGGGGGCAGAGGAGGCAGCCCGGAGGCGGTGGCCGGAGGCGCGGGGCCGCGGAGGTCCGCAGCCAAAAGCAGGCCGCCATGGCCCTGACGGCGGAGACGGCGGCTGAAGGCAGGCAAGCGGGTGCGCGCACACGGGAGCGCGGGGGGCGCGGAGAAACACGAGGGCGAAGAGAAGGCGGGGCCGCGGAGGAGCGGGCTGAAGGTTGCGGAGACGCGGAGCAGCGCCCCCTCCGCCCGCCCGGCGCGCTGCACCGCCGCGCCGCGCTGTGGACCTTGCCCTGAGCGCCGGCGACTTCTCCCGGGGAGGGTTGGGGGCAAGTTGGGGAAGGCTCTCTGGGAAATGCACCTGCGGACTGCCGTCCCCTCCGCCCCTGTCCGGTGCTCGTTTGTTTGTAACTATTCCTTAGAACCCCAACCGCTGCGTGAGAAACACTGGCTCGCCTTCTCGTCCCCAAATCCCGCACCCTCGCCGCAGGAACTTGCGCCTGGTCCACAGATGCAGCCGTGCAGGAGCAGGAAACCTGCAGCCTTAAGGCCATATGGGGCCTTGTAGGTCCTTAAGTACGGCCTTTTAACCGAATACAAATTTTACAGGAAAAATCTTTTTATTTTATTAAAACATTTTTGTTTGTCTTCCATATTCTTATTTTATTTTTTTTTTAAGGATGTATTTAAAATACCAAAGACCAGGCTGAGCGTGGTGGCTTATGCCTGTAATCTCAGCACTCTGGGGGGGTGGAGGCGGGTGGATTGCCGGAGCTCAGGAGTTTGAGACCAGCCTGAGCAAGAGCGAGACCTGTCTCTACTAAAAATAGAAAAAAATAAAACTAGCCAGGTGTTGTGGCAGGCACCTGCTACTGCGGAGGCCGAGGCAAGAGGATTGCTCAAGTCCCAGAGTTTGAGGTTGGTGTGAGTTACGACGCACAGCATTCTACTCAGGGCGACAGAGTGAGACTCTGTCCAAAAAAATAAAATAACAAAGAATAAAATACGTTTCAAGGAAATAATCCTCCCAAATTGACCAGCACAACTGGAGCTAGTGAGCCATTTAGGGCTAAACTGACTGCTGCACAGGAGGCTGATTGGTAAGAGTTTATGGGGGAGGAGGGTCCAGTAGGCCAGCCTATTATCAGCTTTTATTATGGGTTTGTGCATTTTATTTGACATGGAATTTGTGAATACCAGTAATTGCACAGCTCATCAGTATTTTTTAGTTCTGTCTGCTTAATACTCCCATCAGGTCAAAGAAGACCAAGAGAACACTGAAGAAAGAAAACATTTTTGGTTTTTAACTTCAAACATGCAAGGTTTTACTTTTGCTGTTCAGGGAGAAAACAGATCTTTTCATTTGTTGTTGTTGTTTTTCTTTGTCAGGCCCACAGGAGGCTTGAACCCACAGGCCCTGGTGTGCCAAGCCTGCACACTAACTACTGAGCTACAGTAGTCAACTGAAAACAGATTTTTTGAAGAGGATCTGGAATTGCAATATTATTTTGTTTCTGCTAAAGGTAAGATGGTTTGCTTGTTTTGTCATACTGGTATTAACACTGTAACACTTATAAGGACCACAAATATTTTAAATTACAAGTACAGAAAAGATTGTATTGCAGAAGTTAAAACATGAAAAGCAAAAGCAAAGACAATTCTTTTACATACCAATAAGATGAGGAAACAATGTCACAGATGTCTTACTTCATGTCATCACATCCAAGTTAGCATTTCAGCCTCACTTAGCACCTACTACAAAGCACCTAAAGAATTATAGATGGAATTGATTGAGCTCTCAGTAGAGGAAATTTTATAACTCTTTTAGAGATGGGGTCTTGCTCTTGCTTAGGCTGGTCTCGAACTCCTGAGCTCAAGCAATCCTTCCACTGCCTCCCAAGAGTGCTAGGATTACAAGTGTGAGCTGCCAAGCCTGGCAGTAGATGAAAGTTTAAGGTCTTTGGTTGATGCTGAGAAAGAGCCAATTGAGATATGGAAAAATGCAGTGGCATACCTACCTATGCCTTTGGTAGCAGATTGAAAAATGCTTTCTTGTTTTTCAACCGCTTATTCCTGTGAGTCTACATTCTCTTATCTAACTCAAGACATGCTTAAAGTCACAAATGACTGATACCTATCTAGAGGATCAACTGAAACTGTGGACCTCCGTGCTGCAACCAAATATTCAAATGCTTTCTAACAAAAAGAAGACACCACAAAGTCATTAAAAGGTTGGTTAGTTTGTTTGTTTGTTTGTTTTTGCAGTTTTGGGCTGGGGCTGGGTTTGAACCCACCACCTCCAGCATATGGGTCCGGGCCCTACTCCTTTGAGCCACAGGCACCGCCCAAAAGGTTGGTTAGTTTTAAATTAACAAGTAGTTTTCATTTTTTGAAATTAAGTACATAATAGTTATATTTTTGTAAAATAATGTGTATTTTAATTATATCTAATTGAAGTTTTTTGAGTGTGCCCTTATTTGATTGCAGCTGAATTAATGTGGCCTTCTAACATGAAAAGCTGCCCCCTCCCACCCCGGCTGCACTGGGGTTTGCCCCCTGCCAAGGGTATGATCATGTTCCTTAACCTGCAGCTTCTGCCCAAATGTAGGATTTGGGGGGATGGGTCTTTGAGGGGGTGAAGTGGGGACCCTCCTTCTGCTATCTGGCTCCTTTTTTGGGTGTGTCTAGGTAGTCTCCTAGGCATGCTCCTGATAAGTACTAGTGACTTTGGTGATAAACAGACTTGGATCCAAACTCAGAATCTGTTGCTCCACATACTGTGTGACATTTGACAAATTGATCTCAGTTTTCTCCCTTATAAAAGGCAACAGTACCTTCCTATATGTTTGTTGTGAGGTGATGTGTAATGCTTATCGCACTTGCTGCATTAAGTTCAATATATTGTTTAAAGTCATACAAGTTACCTTAGTCAAGCTACTAGTAAGATTAAAGTTAGGCCACCAACTAGTAAATGGAAGAATTTGTCAAAACTGAATTAATGAAGGTAAAAACATTGAGCCTACTATGGTCACCTTTAAACCACATTTTTCATCCATTCAAAAATTAGACTTGGGCTTAAAAATCTGGAAGCAAAGAAAGCTTAAACCTTAATGGGGATAAAAATAAAAATAGTAGGCCTACAGCTGGAATTGTGGGTTCAAATGCATTGATTGTTGATCACTAGCTCTCAACATATTCCCATTTCTCCATTCCTACAGAGTTGAGAGGGTCTTGCTGGCTTCTCTGGAGCTTGTGGGTTCTTCATTTTTTTCTGGTACACTGAATTTTTTTTTTTTTTTTTTGCAGCTTTTGGCTGGGGCTGGATTTGAACCCGCCACCTCCTTTGAGCCACAGGCACTGCCCTGGGACACTGGATTTTTTTCTAGGACATTTGCAAAAGGCCAAGGCAGCACTTTAAATTTTGATTTTGTCTTTTGCAGAGTCAGATCCACTCAGGTTTGAGCCATGCACATGTGGCATAAGTGGTAACAGCTGAGATTAATCTATTTTTGTGTGTGGATTCATTATTCCCTTTTGTATTTTATTGGAGGAATTGGGGAAGGACAGTCCTGAGGGGGATGTGGGCAGAGGGTATCCCAATCTGGCAGGGGAGCAGGCGTGTTTACATTTCCTGCCAGCAGGGGGAGCTCTGCTGATAGCCTATTTCTGCTGCCTTCAGAGTTGAGGCCTCCATCACTTGAGGCGCAGAAAGTGAAGTCAATTGTGACTGCCCTCGTGTTTCAAGATTACTCTAGTCTTCATTTCATTTCATATTTCATTTATCTATCTGCTATCCTGGAGTGCAGTGGCCCAATCATAGCTCACCACAACCTCTTGGTCTCAAACAATCCTGCCTCAATCTCCCAGGTAGATGGAACTCAAGGCAAGCCAATTTTTAATTTTTTTTTTTAAATTATATTTTGTAGAGAGGAGGTCTTGTTATTACCCAGGCTGGTCTGGAACTCTTGGCCTCAAGTGATCCTTCTGCCTTGGCCTCTCAAGGTGCAAGGATTATAGGCTGAGCCAAAGCACCTTGCTGCTTATCTTTTTGAGGTTCCTTTTCAAAAGGTGCCCACTTCCTTTCCCAGCTGACTTATCCATTAGGCACAACACCTGGAGCCCATAATACTTTTAGGAGGCATAAAAATGTTTCATTTCTAAAATCAGAAAAAAGGAAATATTAGTACTATATTAATTTTATACCAATTCAGATGTAAAATATGATTTTAATTAATGTATTTATTTTTATGAAAGGGAGGACTTAACAAAGGCAAAAGTTCCTAGGACCTAAGAAATTCACAATGGAGCCCTTCTTTTTCCCCCTCACTGTTTTGCAAACTCTGCAAGCCCCCATTCAGAGTGGGAACAATCCCTCTGGCTCCTATCTTACTTCCAGACTTCCCTGATCCTCTCCTCCCCCTAGCACAGCTGGATGCACTCACCATGGCCTGCAGGAACAAGACCACCATGTGACAGGGAATTTTTCCTTCCTTTCTCCTCAGCTTGATTTTTTCCTGGGTACCTCCACCCACCAATTCCCACCTTTATCCATCTTCTTCCCCATTTGCTCCCTTACGATAATAGCAACTTATTAGACTTATATAGAAGTGAGTTGGCATTATCCACTATATTTCAAAATTTTCTGGACATTAAAACCTGCATCTCATTTACACAAGGAAACCCAGCTTCAATTCAAAAGCCTCATCCAATTTTGTTTTATATAGAAATCTAAATTGTTATATGATGCTTAAAAAAGATACAATGCTGAGTACCATTGTGTAAAATTTTTTCCCTTGGTTTTTGAAAAATTCCATAAAGAAGATAGTTACTTAATATTAGGTTATTAATTATGGATGTCCAGTTTCCTTAAGTACTAAGTTTGATACCTCTGACATTTCACTTTGATACTTCTTGTTTTGTTTTTATTGTGATGGTACATCCTCAGTCGTTCAAAGGAATGCTTTGGCTTGTGATTATCTTTCAAAAAAAGTTTTAAAGCAATTTTTGTGAAACTATGGATAAGTCAAAAATTCGTGTTTTTATAATAACTTGTGCAAGGTCATCCAGACAGAGTTGATAGCAGAACAGGGACCACAGTGGAGCTTGAGACCCTCTGCCTCGAAAGCCCCTACTCCTCCTACCCATTCCTTCCTGTAACTGCATGTCTACTTTTCAGCTGGTATCTGTGTTTCCACAAGAGTGCTAAATGACAGAACCATGCTGTCTTCGTTAATAACAAAGCCACCTGTATTAGGAAAGGGGGTGTGGGATAGGAAGAAAAAGATTTCCCTATACTTATTGTTTGTCAGATAATTTTCTTAATATTGTGAGTTATATTTTAACTTTCTTTCATTCTCTTTGATGTTTTTATGGTTACACAAGTAATATTAACTTCATAAAAATTTAAGCAATATTGTCACTTAGAGGGCATATAACTGTCACACTGCCTAAGCAAATGATTCCCTTCGATTTTATTATGTTCATAGACTATGTCATTCTGAATCTAATACGAAAGATACCTAATGAGAAATTTGGGATTAGTATTACTTAGTAACTGAACCCATTCCTTTCTCTGGTGCTTTTTGGATAGGTTTGCTTTATTAAAAAAGGTTAGCTATTGTTTCTAGGCAGCTTTATTTTTTTCCACTAGTGATTCTTTGCAACTCTCTTACCTTTTCCCTTGATTGACTACTCCTGGAACGTTCTGAGTTTGCCAAAGCCCAAACTTATAATTGCCACCACCCCCTCACAGTTAGAAAGCCCAGAGTTAGAGGAAAGAGAACTCAGAGGCATCTGGTGGCCTGGTGTGGTGTGGAAGCTTGCACCTGTGGGTGGTGGGGACAGGGAGACGTGGAAGTGGAGACGGGGACATGGAGGGAGGCACGCTGTAGCAAAGAGGGGCAGCTGGCTCCTCAGTTCCAGAGAATTGTCATATCACATGGGACGTCAGTTCCTGCAGCCAGTTATTTTACTTTTCCATTTTTAAGAGAACCAGAAATCTAGAGTTTTATGTGAATTTTGTCATTAAAAAAAAAATTGATCTGACTTTATAAAATACTCTGTTTGCCAAACAAAACACATCAGCATATGGCCTGTGGCCTAAAAGTAATCAGAAACAGTTGGACCTAAAGCTCTTGGGGTTGGGAGAGAGGGGTAGGATTCCTTTCCTTGGGGGGTTGCTGGTGGCTGAATTAAGATCACAGAGAAAACTGTTGGCAGACAACTAAGTGTCTCAGATAATCCCACTTTCTATTTATCCTGCCGTTTGGCTAACCTGAGAAAGAATGCCATTTCCTTCTACTCTTTCAGGAGCTCATCTCTTGCTTTTAATGTTCAATATGCATAATTTGTGCTTCAAGATTTACCCTCATTTTCATGAAGAGCTCAGTTTTTCCCATGGGTTAAGTACAATTGATTGGCTACTTCAGGACAGGTGTATTCTGAGCCTAGCATCTTCCAAACCCTTTTTTATTGGCCCTAAATCTTCCCCCTTCCCTTGCACCTCCCAAGCTGAAATCAGCATCTTTGCTTGGGCTGCTGGAATCTGACCTTGCATCAGGTTCTGGATAAGCTCTGTTAGAACAGCCAGAGGTAGAGAGACCAGGAGTGGTTGCTATTGTGTAATCCCATACAAGTGTCAGTATCAGTTGCCAAATACTGAAAGAGAAGCCAGTTCCAGCTGATCTCCATAAAAGCTTTCCCAGCACTTGTGGCTTCAGAGGCGGAGGAAGCAGGGCCAGCCTGAGAACTATCTGGAAGGGCTGCATGAGGGATCCACCTTTGTGAGCTGAGGCAGTCTACTATATTGACTATCAGTATGCACAGGTGAGTCCTGTTTTTAGAAAGCAAAAAATGTGTGGAGACAACTTTGCTTGTATCTCCATACAAATTTCATGTTGAAATGAAATCCAGGGAAAACCTCAGTCAGAAGATGCAATTCTTCCACCTAGAGGCTTTTGGATTTCAGTTTGTCACCCGCTCCCCACTCCAGGAGGACAGAGTTTGTTTGCTGTTCTGGTGAAGCTAAACAGTAGTTGCACAGTTGACTTCATTGGAAAACGATATTATTTTGAAATGAGGCTCGGTTTCCCAGGTCAGTGACCTGCTGAGAGAGAAGCAGTGGGTCTGTGCCTGGATTTCAGAGTCACAGTGCTGCCACGGCGCTGAGCATGCCCACGTCCCCTGAGCAGCCCATGAGGAACGAGACCATGTCTGCTTTCAGGCTGTGGCCTGGCCTGCTGATCGTGCTGGATTCTCTCTGCCCCCGAGCTTCATCATGTGGCATTTCAACACATGTTGAAATAGGTGAGTACTGGTGTGTAGTACAGTAAATCTGTCAGGAGACATCAAGGAAGAGATGGAAGATCCGTCCTGTGTATTGATGCAGTTCCCCCCCTGCCGTGCAGAGCAGCCTGACAGTGGGAGGGGAAGGCCGTGACTACATAGTCCAGGCTGGGTTCAGTGGAGGGGCAAGTAAGCAAGACTTCTGCTGCCCTTTTGGTCACAGGATTGCCGGGTATTTCTCTGGGTGGGGATGAATAACGTTGCAATGAAGCAGCAGAACTAATACAATGGGAAAGGAGAAAGATGTGGAATATGGTGGTAGGGAAGAATTTATTTTTGTTGTTTTACATTTCCAAAGACAGTCATTTCCAAGTATATGTAAAAAGCCACGTGTGGCTAAAGGAGTGGATCCCCTGAGTCATATTGGCTTTCAAGGTGCTTGGCTTCTGGAATGTCAAAGAAGCAAGGGAATTTGGATGATCATGGGCATTAGAGCTGCCCAGGAAGATGGCAGGACCTGGGGAGGAGAGAGCTATAGCATGCCAGGGCCATGACCTCAGGGGCAAAGGCACAGTTATCTGCTACAGCTAGGTGATAGCACAAGGAATTGTTTTTAAAATTTTTTCAGCTTTATTGAGGTCTAATTGACAAACAAATTGTATAAATTTAAGGTGTACAATAGGATGTTTTGATATATGTACACATGGTGAAATGATCATCATAGTCCAGCTCACTAATATACCCCCTCACATAGTTAACCTTTTTTATTTTTGCATGTGTAGTGAGAATGCTTTACTCTCTTAGCCAACAGGTTTGGTTCTTATGTGAAGAGTATTTGCAGTATTTTTTTTTTTAACCTATAATTATATTCCGCAGCAATTTTTAGATTATTTTCAGATGTATCTGGTGTTCTGAGTTTTCTTTAGGTTAGATAAAAACAATAACAGTATTGTATGGGTTATACCATGTCCAGAAATCACAAAGAATAAGACTATAGATAAAATATGGAGCTTTATCAGTGCGAAATAGACCTAGATATTGAGCTGTGGCGATCAAGAATCTATGATCACAGAATTTTTCAGACTGAAAGGACACTAGAGGTCACTGAGTCCAGTTCTTGTATTTTACAGATAAGGAAACTGACACTAGAGAGTTTTATACCTACACTTGTTAGTGTCCTGGTCTAGAATTACATGTCCTGACAGCTGGTCTAGCATTCTTCCCATTAAACAGTTATTGCTTGGCCATATGTAGGCCCAACCACTTAGGAGGCTAAGGCAGGAGGATCACTTGAGCCCAGGCATTTTAGGCTGCAGTGAGCAATGATGACACTATTGCACTCCAGCCTGGGAGAACGAGCAACACCCTGTCACTTAAATAAACAATATTTATTGCTGAAAGGAAGTCAGGAAACAATAATGGAAAAGAGAATCAGACTTAGATTCTAACATGTGTGTACCGGCTCTGCTGTCAGATGTGTGTCTGAGTGATTTCCCTTACCTACCTCTCTGTTCCTCTGCTGTGAGATGAGGGAGTTGAACTTCTTCATGAATTCTAAAGTGTCTTCAAACTCTTAAGTTTGGAGGGTGAGGTCAAAATTGCCAGGAAATATTCAATGTTTTAATCCTTAGAGTCTAAAAAATCTGTAAGACAGATGACACATGAAATTTTAATGAAATCTAATAACTGCTTGCCTTTCTTCATTAAGTGCCAAAGATCCTAATGGATATTTAAATATATATAGTGATATATAAATGTATAAAATATATAAATATATGTATAAAAAATATGTAAAAACATAATTGAAGGCAACTCCTAAAATAGCATAGATTCTGAAAATTTTCAATTTAAAAGTTAACCAAAACATCATCATTTATTTACTAATAACTTGGATGATTTTATGAATATTTTCTTTTTTTTTTTTTTGGAGTTTTATTTATTTATTTTTTATTGTGGAGAAGGGGCAGGGAAAGAAGGCGGGGGAAGAGGTGAGTGACAGGGTCGGGCCAGTGGCATGGTACCACATTGGCTGTATCTAGGTAGAGGCA
>CAUYPK010067268.1:0-35992 GCA_963574355.1 Loris lydekkerianus | reverse complement strand
TATTGCTTTGGGTAGTATGGACATTTTAACAATGTTGATTCTTCCCAGCCATGAGCATGGTATGTTTTATCATTTGTTAACATTTTCAGCTATTTCTTTTCTTAGAGTTTCATAGTTCTGTTTATAGAGATCTTTCACGTCCTGTATTAGATAAATTCCCAAATACTTCATCTCCTTTGGCACTACTGTGAATGGGATGAAGTCCTTAACTGTTTTTTCAACTTGACTATTGTTGGTATATATAAAGGCTACCGATTTGTGAATGTTGATTTTGTAGCCTAAGACGCTGCTGTATTCCTTGATCACTTCTAAAAGCTAAAACCTTCAAAATATTGATGAAAGAAAGTAAAGTACTAAATAAATTTAGCAACATACCACATTAATAGGTTTTAAGACTCGATATTACTAAGATGTCGATTCTCCTCAAGTCAATGTATAGATTTGACAAAATCCCAGCAAGTTTTTTTTTGTTTGTTTGTTTTGTTTTGGTAAATTGAGGTGATTCTAAAATGTATATTTAAAGGCAAAGAAGGGTGGTGGCTGTAGCTCAGTGAGTAGGGCGCAGGCCCCATATACGGAGGGTGGCAGGTTCAAATGTGGCCCGGGCCAAACTGCAACAAAAAATAGCCAGGTGTTGTGGCGGGTGGCTGTAGTCCCAGCTACTCGTGAGGCTGAGGCAAGAGAACTGCCTAAGCCCAAGAGCTGGAAGTTGCTGTGAGCTGCAATGCTATTGTACTCTACCGGGGGCAAGAAAGTAAGACTCCGTCTCTTAAAAAAGAAAGAAAGAAAGAAAGAAAAGACAAAGAAACTAGAATAGCCAAAACAATTTTGAATGAGAATAATAAAGTCAGAGGACTTACTTTCCTTTATTTCTAGAATTAAATTTGCAATAATCAAGATGGTGTGGTATTGGTGAAAGGATAAATGCATAAATCAATAGAACAGAAAGTGATAGGAAATAGACTCACACAAATAAAATACAATCAATTGATTTTTTGATAAAGGTGCAAATGCAGTTGAGTAGAGAAAGTATAGCATCGTCAACAAATGGTGCGGGAATAGTTGGATGTCCATATGCAAAAAATGACTAATAATTTCAGTCTATAGCTCACATCCAATATAAAAATTAATGCTAAATAAATTATAGACATAAATGTACAATGTAAAACTATAATAGCCAGGCATTGTGGCGGGTGCCTGTACTCCTAGCTACTTGGGAGGCTGAGGCAAGAGGATCACTTAAGCCCAAGAGTTTGAGGTTGTTATGAGCAGTGATGCCATGGCACTCTACCCAGGGCAACAGCTTGAGATTCTGTCTAAAAAAAAAAAAAAAAAAAAAAACTATAACACTTTTGGAAATAAAACAGGAAAAAAATCTGTGTGAACTTGGATTAGTCAAAGAATTTTATATACAGTCAGCCAATCTGTGCCTCTTAGAGGACCATTTAAGCCATTCACATTAATTGAGAGAATTGATGGGTAGGTAGTGTTTTGGCCGCCATGTTTTTCAAAGGTCCAGTGCATATTTATAATCCTTTCATATTGTGAAAGTTAGGTTTTGTTCGATAAATTCTGGATGAGTTTATTTTGGTGGTGGACCATTGTGCTGGTCATTATGGAAAATGGGTCTGAGTATTTCCTGGAGAGCTGGTTTAGTTATGGTAAATTTCCACAACATGTGTGTGTCAGTAAAGTATTTGATTTCTCCATCACAAATGAAACTTCGTTTAGCTGGACACAGGATCCTGGGCTGAAAATTGTTTTGTTTTAGAAGGTTGATGACCATCCTCTTCTGGCTTGAAAGTTTCAGCTGAAAGATCTGCAGTCAATCTCCCTTTGTAGATAATGGTTTTCTTACATTTGGCTGCTTGCAGGATTTTCTCCTTCCTATTAACTTTGGTAAAGCTAATCACAATGTGTCTAGGAGATACTTTATTTAGATTGAGTCTTTTGGGGGTCCTGAAACTATTTATTATCTGAATTTCTGTATCTCTTGAAGTGCTTGAGAAATTCTTCTCCATCATACCTTGGAGTAGAGCATTTTTGCCTTTAGGACCATCGTTTTCAACTTCAGGAATCCCTATAATTCTTATGTTTGATATTTTGGAGTGATACCACAGCTCTCTCAGGGAATGTTCTGTTCTTATTTTCTGTTGTTGTTGTTGTTGTTGTTGTTGTTGTTGTTGTTGTTTTGCCTCTTTAAATTCTTGGGATTGTTCAAAAGCCTTGTCTTCAATTTCTGAGATCCTTTCTTCTGCCTGCTCAACTCTATTACTGAGGGACTTTACTGTATTTTGAAGTTCCTTAAATAACTTTTTCACTTCCTTAGCTCTGCTATATCTTTTCTCATGATGTCCATATCCTTGATGACCTTGTCTTTGAATTCATTAATTTCTTAAGGCAACTTTTGAAATATGCTTTGGAATTCTATTTTCATCTTTTCTTCCATTCTATTCATCTTATTTGCCTTCCATCTTCTGAATTCTATTTCTGACAATTCAGCCATTTGTCTATGAATGACATCTTCTGTTGATTCTCCTTTGTCATTCCTTGGGGGAATTGATCTAATCTGATTATTCATGTTGCCAGAGTTCTTAAATATTTCCCAAAATTTGGCCATTAAAACTGGTAGGGTGAGATTGGACTGGGGGCCCAAGGAAGTGGAGTTAACCAGCCTTTTACTGGGGCTAGTACTTGTGCCTTTTCCCCTAAAACCTTACAAAAGTCCCTTTCAGGGCTGCAGCCAGAGACTCTGAGGACCTTCTTAGTGAGATCATGTAAGCCAGCTCTTTCTTGAAGTTAGCCAGCCTCTACCCAATCCTAATGAGTCATGGCGTTAGGGTGAAATCTTGATATTGAGATTTCAAGAAAGATAGAATCAACTGTGGTGCCCCACCCTCTACCTGCAATAGCTGGAGGAGAAGAATCAGTACCTCCCCACTATAAAACAACCTCCACTCTATCTCAGAGAGTCCCCAGGTGGACAGCTCAGGTGAAGAGTTCTAATCTGATTGTCCCAGGCAATACAATCACTGCTCAATAAGAATTCAAAACATCTTCAGTGGCCTGATAGTAGAAATCCACAGGCAGTTCCCTCCCTGCAAACCTGAGGGCTTGGAGCTTGGTCTCCTCCAATGAACAATGGAGTTAAGAAGGTGTGCCCACCAAAGTCAGACTAGGTGTCAATGCCTCTGCCCCCACAGTGCACTAGCATCCCCAACTGGCCGGCCTGGTTCCCTTTGGTGAGTGACAGAGTTAGAAAAGTTCACCAGCCAAAGTCAAAACAGAGATGTCCGTGTATCGTTGCCATGCTTTTCCCCCTTCTGCATGTTCTTCTCTCCCCTGTCCCCCCTACTTCCACAGGAGTTATTGTTTCCATGCTGCAATCCAATGGCTCACACAATGCCCAAGCCTCTTGGGGAATTTCCAAACATTCTGGGCTCTGCAGGGGACAAACCTTCAGACATCCTGATGTGTGGGGAAGGATGGACTGGGAGTTCAGGATTATGTTGAAAATATTTATTCAATTTTATGCCAGGCAGGATGATGTCTAGGTTCACATTTGAGACCTCCCTGGAGAAGGAGGCCTGGTGTTGAGTGGCTTTTTCCTGTAGGGTAAAATGAGAGGCCTGTTGTTCTTGGCTCGCTTGCGGAGAGCCCACAGCAAGCCTCTCCCTTGGAGGAGGGGTATTTCATCCTCTTGGTGATGGGCTTTGTACCTGAAATCTGTTTTCTTGGATCCTCTTTCTTGAAGTCATGGTTTACCTCAGCAGAGATGATGTGCACTTGTCTGTCTTCTTTCTAAACTCAGCTCCCCACCTTTGGCTTCACTGAGTCCACTTCTGTCCAGTGTCTCTCCCTCTGGACAGGAGCCTCTGCTGAAAACTGCCTCTAGTTTGCCATATTCCTTCCTCTCTGGATTAGTCAAAGAATTTTAAGTATATCATCAATAGCATGAAGCATAAGTGTAAAAGCTTGATACATTATAGTTCATCGAAATTAGAAGTATTTGTTTTGCAAAAGATAGAGTCAGAAATTGGAGAAAATATTTTTAGATCACATGTCTGACAAAGAACTTCTAACCAGTATATATAAAGAACTCCCAAAACTGTGCAATATGAAATCAAGCAACCCAATTTAAAAAGTGGTTAGATGTTATCCTTTGTACAACACAGTATCAGTATCAGCTGAGCTGGCCTTACTCTGAGGACTGGCTTTTCTGATACAAGTCACTCCTGAATTGCAGCTTTTGGTTTCTCCCAGATGTGTTGGTGGGTAGATTTTGCTCCTTTAAGCAGTTGTGAGAAGGAAGAATTTTTATCCACTAAAAAGAATTCACATGATTTTGGAAGTTCTCTGATTGTTGTATTTTATTCCTCTTTCTTATTCCAATCCTCACTCTTTGAGGCCAGGAGGGAGAAAGCTGGTTATCCTAGATGTTTGAGAAGTTGGTCACTGTGATGATGTGTTACTCCATCCTATCTATCATTAGCTCCATGGCACAAAATTATTCCAAATGAATTCAGCAAAGATGGAAAGGAGAAATCTAATTACACAGAGAATGTTTTTCACTACAGAATTTAGAATGTATGGGTTCTTTCTTAAATTGAAAGGACTGTAAATGAGGAAGAAATATTCTCTTTTCCAACTTACATTAATTTTAAAAACATTTTCCCTGGATGCAGCTTAGTCCATATTTTGAACTGACATGCTTTTCCCTTGTCTGTTAAGGGAGAGTATCCCTCTCCAACTCAATCTACATTGTATTATATTAGGACAGAATGTGATGTTCAGTAGCAAACTTAATAAAAATGGGCCTTCTATTTGTTACTTTTAAAAGACCCTCATGGTAGAATTGGAAAATTCTACCCATACAAAGAAAGTTCCTAAGTATGATAAATACATCAAGATTTTTAGGTTTGTCATAAATGATTGCTTTATTTTTCTAAGATATCAAAATGTATATTAATTATGTAGACTGAATAACATTCTTGCATGTCTACCATGACACAATTTACTATAATATGCCATCCTGTACAACCTTTCCCCCAAATCTCAAAAATAAAAACAAAGTTGGGATTCATTTCAAACTCTCTGAGGAAATTAATCTTTAAAGTCTGAAACACTATATAGGGAAAATTTGGTTGGTGTCTCACAAGTGAGCTGCAATCAGTTTTTATTCTATGTATTTAGAATGAAGTCATGCAAAAACTTTATAAAGATACCTTTGGTCATTTGGGAAATAAAGGAAAAAAGTGGTCAATATATTTAAATCATTTAATCAGAGAAGATGTGCATATGGAAAACAAGCCCACAAAAGGATGTTCAACATCATCAATCACAGGCAAATGCAAACTAAAGCTACCATGAGATATTACTGCCTACCTATTAGAATTATTAATTTTTTAAAATGGCAATGCCAAGTGTTGACAAGGATGCAAACCAACTGTAACTCTAACACATAGCTAATAGAAATGCAAAATATTACAGTCTTTTGGGGAAACAGTTCTTCAAAGAACTGAACATATACCTACTATGTGATTCATCAATCCCACATCTAGCTATCAACTCAAAGGAAATTAAAACTTATGCTGCTAAAAAACATGTACATGATAATTTACAGCCGTTATTTCATATTCCTCAAAAATTATAAACCATCCAGGTGCCCTTCAGCCAATGAATACATAAATAAGCTGTGGGACATTTGTATCATGGAATGCCATACATCAATAAGTAGGAATAGACTATTGATTTACAAACAACATAGATAAATTTTAAATTCACTTTGCTAAATGAAAGAAACTACACTCAAAATGCTACATCATCCACTTATATGATACTCTAAGAATACGAAAACTCTGAGAAAAGAAAATAGATCAGTAACTTCTAGGGATTATATGATAGGAGGAACAGTTGTCCAAATATGGGTGCTGGTATATTTCTGTACAGAACTTTGGTGACAGATACATTTATTAAAAGCCATGCAGCTGTTCAAAAAACATGTTTTGTACCATATTAGTTTTACTTTTTTGGTTTATTTTTCAGAAAATTCATCAAGATGGTAAGGAAAGAAAGTGAATTTCAGATTGTGACAGATAAATTTAACTTGTGAAAAAAGAATTATTGGAAGGAAGTACAAAATATATTCATCACCACAAGACAATAAAAATATAAAACTCACAGGTTTTATAAAACCATAATACAAAGGAGAGAGAGAGAGGGAAATCAAACAGCAACATTAATTGAAGCACCTAGATTCATAAAACAAATATTATGAATATTATGAAATAAGGAGAGTGGCAGCAATATAATAATAATGGGGGACTTCAACAACCTGCTCACAGCATTAGACAGATTATGTAGACAATTTCAACAAAGAAACATTGGACTTAAACTGGACTTACACAATGAATGCAGAATATATTAAATACATTCTTTTCATCAGCACATGAAACATTGTCTAAGATAGACAGTATGTTATTCCACCAGAAAAAAAGGCTCAACGAATTAAAAGCAATTGAACTCATATCAAGTATTTTCTCAGATTATAGTAGAATAAAATTAGAAATCAATGCCAAGAGAAATTTTGGAAACTATACAGATACATGGAAATTAAACAACATGCTCCTAAATGACCATTGGGTCAACGAATAAATCAAAACAAAAATCAAAAAACTAAAATAGGCTGGGCATGATGGCTCATGCCTGTAATTCTAGCATGCTGGGAGGCCAAGCTGAGAAAATTTCTTGAACTCAGGAGTTGAAACCAACCTGAGCAAGATAGAGACCCTGTCTCTTCTAATAATAGAAAAATTACTTGGACATTGTGCTGAGCACCGATAGTCCCATATAGTCCCAGCTACTCAGGAGGCTGAGGCAGGAGTATTGTTTAAACTCAAGAGTTTGAGGTTGCTGTCGGCTAGGCTGATACCATGGTGCAGTTGCCTAGGACATCAGAATGAGAGCCTGCCTCAAAAAAAAAAAAAAAAAGAAGCAAATGAAAATAGAAACACAATATACCAAAACCTGTGGAGCAAAGCCAAAGCAGGACTAAGAGTTAAAGATAATAAATAAATTAATAAATTAATAACTAAAAGTTATTACATGCCTGCATCAAACAAGCAGAAAGATGATGAGTTCCTCAAGGAATTAGAAAGCAAAAACAAACCAGACACAAAGTTAACAGAAGAAAAGAAATAACAAAATCAAGGCAGAACTAAATGAAATAGATGAAGAAAATACAAAGGATGAACAAAATGAAAAGTTGATTCTTTGAAAAGATTTAAAAACTTGCTAGGCCACCAGCTAGACTAACCAAGAAAATAAGAGAGAAGATCCAAATAAACAAAATCAGAAATGACAAAGGACACATTACAACTGATATCACAGAATTACAAAAAATCACCAGAGATTGTAATGAACAACTACACAATCACAAACTAGAAAACCTAGAGGAAAAGGATAAATTCATGTAAACAATCTCCTGAGGCTGAATCAGTAAGAAACAGAAAACTTGAACATACCAATAATGAGTAGCAAGATTGAATCAGTAATTAAAAAAATCTCCCTACCAAAAAAAAAAAAAAAAGCCTACAACAAAATGGATTCACAGACAAATTCTACCAAATGTACAAATACATAATAACGATACTTCAAAACTATTTCAAAAAATCAAGGAAAAGGCACTTTCCCTAGCTTATTCCTTGAGGTCAATATCACCCTGATACCAAAACCAAACAAGGAAAGAACAAGAAAAGAAAACTATAAACCCATAGCTTTAATGAATATAAATATAAAATCCTCAAAAATAAAATAAAATAAAACTAGAATATTGAAGCCAACAGCAGCAAAAAGATACTATATCATTATCAAGTAGATTTTATACCAAGGATGCAATGATGGTTTAACACATGCAAATCAATGAATGTGATACATTACATAAACAGAATTAAGGAGGAAAACCATATGATTATCTCAATAAACAAAGAAAAAGCAGTTAACAAAAGTAAGCATCCCTTCATGATAACAACCTTCTTTAAACTAGACATAGTAGAAGTATACCTCAAAATAAAAAAGGCCTTATTCAACAAACTCACAGCCAAAATTATACCAAATGGGGAAAGGTTGAAAGCACTTCCTCTAAGAACTGGAATGAGACAAGGATACCTACTTTCATCACCACTCTTATTCAACATAATACTGGAAGTTGTAGCCAGAGTAATCAGACAAAAGAAATAAATAAAAGGTACTTAAATTGAAAAAAAAGGAAGTCAAATTATCCCTGTTTGCTGGTGACATGATCTTATTCCTGGAAAAACTTTAGGATTATACCAAAAAACTTTTTATATTTAAATTTAGTAAAGTTGCAGGATACAAAATCAATGCACAAAAATAATAGCACGTCTATATAATATTAATGATCTGAGAACAAAATCAAGATAGCAACCCCATTTATAAAAGCTCTAAAACAAACAAAAAACATAGGAATAAGTTTAACTAAAAAGGTAAAAGATTTCTAAAAGAAAAAATACCAAATAGTGATGAAAAAAATTGTAGATGACAGAAACAAAGGAAAAAAAATCCCATGCTAATAGATGAGAATAATAATACTAAGATGATTGCTACAGCAAAGGATGACAGGGCATTGTGGCAGGCCCTGTGATCCCAGCTACTTGGGAAGTTGAGGCAAGAGAATCACTTAAGCCCAACAGTTTGAGGTTGTTGTGAGCTGTGACACCATCACACTCTACCAAGGGTGAAAAGTGAGACTCTATCTCAAAAAAGTAAATAAATAAATAAAAATAAATAAAATGACCATACTGCCCAAAGCAATCTATGCATTTAACATAATTCCCATCAAAATGCCAACGTTATTTTCACAGAATTAGAAAAAAAAAACAAAAAACTTTAAAATTCATAGGAACCAAAACATTGCCTGAATAGGCAGAGCAATTCTCATTAAAAAGACCAAAGCTTTTTAAGGCATCACATCATCTGGTATTAAATTCAATACATGACTATAGTAAACAAAAAGGCATGGTACAAAAACAGACAGATCAATGGAACAGAATAGAGAATGTAGAAATAAAGTCAAATATTTAAAGCCAATTTATAATTGACTAAGCCAACAAAAAAATACACGGGAGAAAAGACATTTTTGCAGAAAATTGTTCTGAGAAAATTAAATTGCATATGCAAAAGAATGAACCTAGACACCTCTCTCATCCTATATAAAAATCAACTCGAAGAGAATTAAAAATTTAGGAAGACCCAAAACTATAAAAACAATAGGAGAAATAATAGGAAATACTTTTCTAAACATTGATCTAAGCAAAGAATTTGTGACTAAGACTTCAAAAGCACAAGTGACAAAAACAAAAATAATTAAATTAGACAAAAAGCTTTTGGACAGCAAAAGAATTAGCCATAGAGGATACAGACAACTTTTAGAATGGAATAAAATATTTGCAAACTATTCATCTGACAGAGGACTAATATCCAGAATATACAAGAACCCAAACACTTCAACAACAATAATAATAATAAATAATACCATTAAAAAGTGGGCAAAGTAAATAGATATTAAGAAAAATGGATATAATAATGCATATATAGATAAGTATTGAGAGAGAGAAAAACATGAAAATTAATGTTTTTCAAGAGGAAATATACAAATGGTCAACAGGTATATAAAAAATATCCAACATAACTAATCATCAGGAAAATACAAATTAAAACTACATGAGATATCATCTTACACCATCAAAATGGCTATTATTAAAAAGAAAATAACGGATCTTGGCATGAATGCAGACCAAAGTGAACTCTTACACACATTTGGAGAGAAAATAAATTAGTTCAACCTCACACTCAATAGAAAACCGTATGGAGATTTCTCAAAAAACCAAAAATAGAACTACCATTCATTCAATTCCACAATCCTATTACTGGATAACTACCCAATGGAAAAGAAATCAATTTATCAAAGACATACCATGCACCAACCACAATAGTAAAGACATGGACTGAACCTAAGTGTCTATCAAAAAATGATTAAAGAAAATGCAGTATGTACACACAATAAAGTACTATTCAGCCATCAAAAAGAACAAAATACAGTCATTCGCAGCAACATGAATGGAACTTGAGGTCATTATCTCAAGTGAAACAAGCCAGACACAGGTAGCAAAATATCACATATCCTTACTCATAAATGGATGTGGAGAGTAGGATGATAGAAAACAGAGAGTTGAATGGATGAGGATGTGGGGGGTGTGGATGATGAGAAACTACTAATGGGACCATATGGATAGCCTAAAACTCAGGTGATGGGTACCCTAAACCTTGACTTGTCCACTACACAATCTACACGTGCCACAAAATTGCACTTATATCCCATAAACTTATACAAACTCTTTAAAAGGAGGAAAGTACCAATAATATCAACTTAAGGAAAATGATCCTCTGACAAACCTGACATGTAAAACTAAATCCACTATAAAATGTACTTCAACAACCTGAAAACCCTACTTTCATTAGTTATATGGACTAGAATTCTGTAAGTTAGACATCTATTTGTCAAATGTATACAGTGCCACTCAACCCCTCAGGCATTCCCCTCTTGATGTAACCGTTCAGACAGATATACTGCCCTCATTCTATACCATTGATTTCTTTTGCTTCAGAAATGGGAATAATATGAGGGTAGGTTAAAAATGGTGATGGAGTAGCAGTGAGCTAGAAAAGCAAAGTAATTTTAGCGCTTCAAGCACTCTAGAATGCAACTCAAGCTGACTTAGGCTGGTGCAAACATATAGCTTCTCTGGGGACAAGGTGGTAGGAACTAGGGGAATCGTATCTGCAAGTGGCACCAAGGCAAAGCTTGGTTGAAGGTCCAGCAAAGATAGTTCTTCCAAGAACTGGAGCCACTCTGTATCTAATGTTAAGAAAGATTTCTTAACCAGAGCCAAAAGTAATATTTACCTTTCCAAAGTTGTAATTTAGACCAATTTTGAGATCCAAAGAACCTAGAGGGAAAGCGGTTGTCCTTTTTTAGCGTGACTTCCTAGTTCCCATCTATTCCTAGGGGAAAACTAGTGTACAGAACCCAACATATTCAGAAATTATCAGACTGTGTCAGTAGACCAGGCTCTTGCAGCCCAGGCTTCTACTGCCACTTCTCCCAGCCCATCACTGTGGCAACAAATACTTCTGTCTGCTTCACACACTGGGCTTCTGTGTAGCCAGCTGTTTACCAAAAAGAAAAGAAAACTACAGTAAAATAATATATTTCTAGCGATCGACATAGATATCAAGAGAGATGGATAGACAGATGAGTATAAAGAATTGAGAAAGAAAAGCAGAAAGGGAGAAAGAGAGAGAGATGTTGCTTCTTAATGACTTCCAATGAATTATTCCTGTCCCCAGTAGTCACAACATAGTGTAACTCCTGCCACTGTATGTGGAATAGACCTGGCATTCATTGTAACAGACAGAATATAGAAAAATGACAGGCTGAAACTTTCCAGATTAGGTAACAAAAGACTGTGACTTCTGTCTTGTTCACTCTTTCTGTAGCTCTTCTCACTTGCTCACTCTGATGGAAAAGAAGACACACTGACTAGTAGACAAACCTCCCCTTGCAGGCTTTGTAAAGTAATTATAAATTGTATTAATATTCCTATACTGATTACTAAGCCCTGTTCTCAGTGGGTTACAGGTATCAATTCAATCCTTACTGAAAGTTAATGTGAACCCAGAGAGGAGACAAGAGAATGGAGAGGTTCAGGCCAGGCTTGATGGAAGGAATAAAGAACGGCCTGGGCAGCACCAAAGATGGCATCCATGCTAAAGGCAGTTGGAGACCCCTATCATATGTGGCTGTAAGGGGTGGAAAATTCCACTGCCTTTTGGAGGATTCTTGTGGGCTAGGGTCTTTTGGTGCAAAGTTTTGGGGTGGGGATAACTAGGCTCTTTGTGGTCTTTTGTTCCAAGAAAGGAGAGGGAAGAGGAAGGTTTGTGTGGGGCACCTACCAGACCCTCCAGATAGTAACCATTACCTGCATCTTATAGAGGAAGACACCTCGGAGCCACAATGGCACAACTAGAAAGAGGCAGACCAGGAAACCAGACTTGAACAGTCCAGCGTACTGCCCACACTCATAACCACCACCAGACACTGGTCCTCTTTTATTAAAAGTATGGGAGCTTGAAGATCCACCAAAAATTTCTTCTAAGAACAAGAGACACCATGCCTAGGATTAAGACAAATTTCTTAATCACCCTCCCAACCACTCCCATCTGAACCCACTTTCTTCTTTCACCCCAAGTACTTCCAGATGTATATTCTACATCCTCTGTCATGTTCAAGAGTGCTCGGTATGGATGCTAGTGTCAAATGGAATCCATCGTTGGGTAGTGTTGCCGCAAGGGCTTCTCCATAACAGGCGCTAAAGTAACCACAGCTATTATTAGGGAACACAGGTTTAGTTAGCATCCAATGACACTTTTTTGTCCTATAAACTAATTTGTCTATAACACACCTCTTTTTTATTTCTATATTTAGTGAAAATATATGAGCAGCATTTTGTTGTTGAGGACATATCTCTTTAATGAACTTAAAGATCATTGTGAGGCAATAGATGTGTGTTTAATAGCACCAATAATTTTTCCTCTTTAAGTTGTTAGGTTCACATGCCCTTCAACCAACTGGATCATTAAAGAACAATGCACAACCCTCATCTCACAATCATTTGCTTTTGTACATGTGTGGTTTATAAGCACAATGACTTTCTTTATTGTTGGTGTTGAGTGCTGCAGCCCAAATGCCTACAATTCTCGTTTCTCCATCCTGACCAACTGGGGAGGTGCCTGGCCAGTCCCTGTCTGTCCATCATTTTCTGGTTTTCTGATGCATGAACCCTTCTTGGAGCTGGGAAGCAGCCTCAAAGAAAGGCTGTGGAGCTTATTACTATGTGTAAAGTACCTTGCAATCCCTGACTGAAAGAAGCTATAGAAATGCAAAGAATTCAGTGTGATTTTCATCAACAGAGTAAGTTCAGGTCAGAACATCAGGCAGGATTTAAGCTCTATCTCTTGCTTCCTTTGCTATTGCGGATTAAAGTCAGCCCATTTAATGTTCCTAAAATGTAATGTTTTTTGGTTTTTTTTTTCTGGGGGTAGCTAGACATGCGATGCTGAGAAGGATTTAATTCATTGTGTTGTCACAGGGATGATGATGTTGGCTCAATTTTGGATGTTAGGAGAGAGCCATAGGATGTTAAACTCTCCCACTGTTGCAATTCTCACAATGCAATAGAATTAAGAGGAAGCAGGAGGGCACCTAAGCAAAAATGTTAGGATGCTGGACAGTTTGAGAGAGGGGTCAGAGAAGGTTGAACTCTGCAGAACAGCTCCCTAGTGTGGGGCATTATCAGGCCAGAAGGGATGAGAAAGAGAAGAGAGACACAATCAGCCAGAGGATTGCTGAGTGCAGTTAACTGCTGGAGGGCAATTCTGAACAAACCACAAAGTATTAAAAAAAAAAAAGAAGAAAGAAAGAAAGAAACACCGGGATTAATTGTCATTCCACTGGCCTGTGAGGCAAGTGATACCAAATATAATTGAATTACTTTGTAATTATTTCTTTTGGAGTATTTAACCTAAGCTAGGCTTTGGAGATGGATTTTTTTCTCTCTCTCCCTCTTTTGCTTTGCACAGCAAATGGTTTTGCATTACGGATATTTTTCTGCTTTACTGTATTATCTTGTGCAAACTACTCTGGTTTGTTTTCCCCCCTCTTCCTTGCCAATGGGGTTGTTTACTTATCGGAATTAAAGTCAGAAGTGAGCGTCTCTTGCCAGCAGGACAGAATTTCTAATAAATATGTAAATAACGCCTCTCTCTTGGCTGTGGCTGCAGGCTCTGCCTGCTCCTGCGCGTGGCCCACCCAGGCTACAGGCTGGGGCTCAAGCAGGTTGGAGAAGAGGTAAGATTTTCATCAATCTGCAGATCCCAAAGAAATGAAATAAAATCAAAACTAAGAGGCTGAAAGAACAAAGACGAGGTGGCAATAAAGGGTATCTGTCCTTGTGGTTGTCGAGATGAGCCTTTTTTTTTTTTTTTTTTTGGCCTGTGGGTGAAATTGTCTGAAGGTTGACAAAGCCTGTCAGAAGAAAGGAGACTTTAAAAATTCAAGCTAGAGAAACATAAATGTCTCCTTCACGGGCAGGTCATGATCATTTCAATAATAATAATGGCCATGCCCTCATTGATCACCTGCTATACCTGTCTCCTGCCCTGATTCTATACTAGTGGAAATTAACACCTGGTGTCTGCATTACACCTTCAACTCAAAAAAATTTTGAGGACATTTGTTATGTTTATCCTTCTGAAAAGGCAGAAATAAAACCACACTTCTGCCGAGGTTAGCATGGGCTCTGGGATCAGAATGCAAGGGATTAGATTTCACTTTGCCACTTATTAACTCTCCCTCAGTTTTCTTGCATGTTAAATGAGTGTTCATTCTTTTTACAAATATTGAATACCTGCTCTACACCAGACATATTTTGGGAGATGGGGATACAGCCGGAAACCAAACAAAGGCCCTGCAGAACCTTCCTGAATGAGTGGCCAGGAGCATTAAATGAATGAACAGATCCTGGGTATACAACAAGTCCTCTATAAATGTGAACCATATCATTCACACAAAAAGGCACACTATAGACTAGCAGCCTCTTCAGCCCATGCTCAAATCACAGACACAGGGCTCCAGTCAGGTTATGGAGAGACCTCCTCCTGAGGTTCTAAAAGACTTGTATCCACTTGGATCAGACCTATAGGCTGCAAGACAGGGTGCAAATGTTACAGGATGAAGAGTGCCTGTCCAGTGGGTTGCCTGTCATTGTCAGCCAATATACAGAGACAGAGATAGGTCCACTAAACTTTGTCAGAACGCCAGCAATTCTGGAGAACAGTGAGAGAAGCCTCTTTAAGACTATTCTTCCATTCCCCAAATTACAGTTTTAAACATAATGGTTCATAGTAAAGACTATAATAACCCTTATTTTAAATAATAATCACCAGAACTCGGTGACAATCTATTACAATATTTCCAATTCAAAAGTTAATTTCTAAATTATTCAACATGGGCATCTTTAGGGTGGGAGCTAAATTTACAAAACAGTAAAACTGGGAGACCAGCTGCATCATTTCCACCCCAGCCTGACAGACTCCATTTTATTCTCACTATATGTGCGTTCAGAGGTGGGGATCTCTCAGAGTCGACCGAGTGAGGAGCTGAGGATGTGTGTTGTACACAGAGATGTGTTAGGGACAACAACCTGATTATCTGACCAACTCCTCTCTTTCTCTTGGGAACCTGCCTAAAAGCCTTAAGCATCCAGAATGACTGCTTTCAGTGATGGCACCCTGGCCGTGGTCACACCTTATTTATGCTCAGGCTCCACCTGCTTCTCCTGAAGGAGGTGTGGCCTCATTTAAAGGCCTAATCAGCTTTGCGTTCTGTTGGTCTGTTTCTTTATGGAATAAAGTAGAATAGGGTAGAGGAGGATGCCTCCCTTTTTAGTCCTCAGGATCTCTTGCCAGCTTAATGGTTTTTGCAAAATGAGTTCCCAGCAAGGAAATTCAGGGGTTGAGTGGAACAGGATATCTGAACTTTGTCAGAGTGGCACGCTTGGGTGAGTTTCTCTCCATGATAAAGAGAAGAATTAATTAGAGCCATAAATTATGGATTACTAATCACTACATATTGAAAGGAAGAGATATGCAGCTAGGTTCAGGCATTTTAAGGGGCAAATATGCGAGCTTGCATACTTTAGCAAGGCCTCCTCTGGGGCTTTTCGCCTTCCCCTCTTCCCCTCTCAGGGGTGTTTGACCTGAGTTACATCCTAAAGGCATTATTGGCTTATCCACTAGAAAACCCAGCATGCATTAGCTGTAGAAGCCTCAAGGAGTGAATATTGTTAGGAAGTGCTGGGATCACCAAGCAGATTGGCTGCTACCTTTTGGACTGAGGCCATAGCTACAGACAGAAGTGCAATTTAGTTGCATATTTAAACAGCCACCTCCAAGCATCATCAAACCATGGAGATAGACCTCCCACCACCACCACCACCACCCTCTCTCAAAAGTAAAATTATTCGTTTTGATACTAGGCGAGAGGATAGATTTCAAAATGAAATTTCTAATATAGAATGTTAAGTAGCTATTAAAATGATATTTACATGGAGTTTTAATGATATGGAAAAAATCTTATAACCTTAAGCACAAAAAGTGGAATTGAAAATGACATTAATATACAGAATGAGCTTAATTAGGTTTAAAAGCATGGAGGAGGGGAATTTAGAGGAAATAAGCCAAGATTTCTGGATGGTAGAATTAGCAATGATTTTTCTTGCTCTTTTTAGCATTTATGCATTTTCCAAATTTTTTAAAGTGAGCATGTATTACATTTAAAAGTAATGTGAGCCTATGAAAAAACATTTAAACATCAAATCATTAAGAGTAATCAAGTTGACGGAGGGGTACATATCATCCCCCAAATAGTGGCCTTTGAGATTGTTAAGGGCAGAGGCAATGGAGAGGTTGGGGAAGACATTTTTCCTACCTCTGCATGTTCTTTGTTGCTTCTGCCCTTGGAAGTGTCCTAGCTGTCTGGGGACCTGTACTAGAGCATCTGGCTTAGAATTGGTGATTAGTGAGTGTTTTTTGAAGATCACTTTAGCAATGTGCTAGAATGTATCAGCAAGTTTCCAGAGTCAGGAGGCTGTTATGAGGCTATATAGACAAGAAATAATGGTAGTTTGTAGTAGTGTGGAGGGAATGAAGATGAGAGGGAAGTGGACATATCTGAGAGAGAATCAGGAGCTTAAATCAATAGGTCTTATTCCTGGATTTCAAATGGGGAAACGAGTAAGAGAATTAGTTGTCAAGAGTGATGCTCTTTTTCTGGCCATTCAGTGGAAGGAAAGTAAGTAATTCACTAAAGAAGGAGTAGAATATGACCTAATTGTTCACTGGTGTGGGAAGGATGTCAACTATTATGGCATAAAGCAGGGGTCCTCAAACTTTTTAAACAGGGGGCCAGTTCACTGTCCCTCAGATCATTGGAGGGCCGGGCTATAGTTAAAAAAAAAAACAAACTGTGAACAAATTCCTATGCACACTGCACATATCTTATTTTCAAGTAAAAAAACAAAACAGGAACAAATACAATCACACTGTCTCATGTGGCCTGCGGGCTGTAGTTTGAGGACCCCTGGAATGGTTTGTTCCAAACTTCATGGCTTAGAATAACAAACATTTATATCCTGGTTTCTGAGGATCAGGCTCTGGCTCATGGTGTCTCATTAGGTCACAATCAAGGAGTTGGTTGAAATTACACTCAGCTGAAGGCTTGACTGGGATGGCTTCCAAACTTGCTCATGTCTTGTGTTGGCCGGAGGTCTTGCTTCTTTAGCTCATGGGCTTCTTCATAAGGGGACATGGCACCGGGCTTCTCCAGAGTTAGTGATCCAGAGAGAGAAAGCAGAAAGCTGAAATGCTTTTTATGACCTAATCTCTGACTTCATATACTCATTTATGCTTTATTCTACTCATGAGAAGGCAGTCACTGAGTCAAACCCACACTCAGGGTAGAATTAGGTTCCACATTTTGAAAAGTGAATCAAACAAATGTTGGGCATATTTTGAACCGTCCGTGGAGGTAGGTGCTAGGTAATCAGTTTAGTTTCTGACCTACTGAGGTGGAAGGGCCATTAAGAAATGCAAATCACAATTATATATAGATAGGGTATTCAAATAAGAAACTGAGCCTTGGAATATAAAATTATGAGTTTATAGATTTGCATGATAATGGAAGCTTTGAGTATAAATGAGATCATTTAAAAAGAGAATACAGTGAAAGAGAAAGATGAGGAAAAAGGATAAATGGTAAAGGAATTATAACGCTTACTATCTGGATAGAGGAAGATGAATTCGCAAAGGAGTAGAGAAGGAAAAACCAGGAGAACATTGTGCCATAGAAGCTACCAAACAGGACGGTGAACAAGCAGGAGCTACATAGGCTCTAACTGGATGAGACATGAGGCCAGAGACCAAGATGGAACAGCTTGACTGTCTAAAGGTACACACTCTTATATAGTTTTTGACTTTTTATTTTGAAAAAAAGTTCAGACTTACAAAAAATTTACAAAATAATGCAACTAGTCCCCATATACCCCTTACCCAGCTTCCCTTTTTAACCACTTGTATAATTATCAACTCCAGAAAGTTAACCTTGAAGTGATACTGTTACCTGAACTACAGATCTTGTATAAATTGTATCAGTTTTCCCTCTAATATTTTTTTGCTATTCCAAGATCCAAACTGCATTTAGTGATGTCTGGATGTTCTTCTCTAATCTTTCCCAGTCTTTCTTTGATCTTCATGACCTTGACACTTTTGAGGCATCAAGTGTTTCATGGACCACATTTGAATTTGGGTTTATCTGATGCTTTGTCATGATTTGAATGAGATTATGTATTTGGGGGAAGAAAATCACAGAAATGATGCTGTGTTTTTCTCAAGGGCCCCGTGGCATTGATAAATCTTGCAACTGGTGATGTAAATCTCTTGGTTGAGGTGGTGTCTATAGGTTTCTCCTCTATGATGCTACTTCTTTACCTTTCTCATTAATAACCATCCATAGACATACTCTGAACCTATGCAAATATTCTATTTCATAACAAATTATCTGTCACCATTTTTAGTATCCACCCAGGGATCTTGTTCGTAACAATTATTACTTTGATGTTTGCCTGATGGTGCTTTTCTATTTTTCTCTTTCCTTTTACATTTATTCGTTGGATTTTTTTCTATAAGGAATTACTGTCCTTTCCCACCATTTATTTATTACTTATCGACTATGTATATCAATGTAGATTCATGAATATTTATAATCTTATAAATTAAGATTTAGTATTATCACCATTTATTTTTATGCTCAAATATTTCCAACTTTGGCCAATAGATCTTTTTAGTTACTTCCTCTGTTCTTTTGATAAGTCCCTGTCTTTCTTTCTTTTTTTTTTTTTTTAGCACTTTCTTACTTTGTGGCACTATAAGATGCCCCAAATTCCTCTTCCTTTTTTCCTTCCTCAGGCCTCACATCAACCATTTATTAAAAGAATGATGTTTAGAGACCAAGATCTGGACACTAGTGTGCTCAGTGCACCTGGCACGTTATTGCTTCTAGACATCTCAACAGATATAGCTGGAAATATATGTATGTATGCATGTACACACACCTGTATTTCTGTACTTGTTTGTGTGTATACATACATGCATGCACACATGTGTATGTGCGTATGTGGATTGGGATCCACACACACATATGTGTCCTGTGTATACATATAAATCATTGGTTTATACTGACACCTATGATTCCCATTTACCTCCACAGAGTTTATTTTAGCCTTCCTCCATTCTCTATTTGTAGTTTTTCTCCAAAAAACCTAGCTCTCATATGTACAGTATTGATTGATTCTGGTATGCCCATAAAGTAAGCTTAGAATTATTAAACAATACCCCCGTGAGAAATAAATTAACTGACTAGATTCAGCTTTTGTGTATAGTTCTTTTTGCCAATAGTCTTCCAGCATCTAATCAAGGTCATGTTTTCCAAAATTACTTAGTTGGTTCTTTTCTTTTCTGTCCTCTCTAGTCTGGTAGTGTTATTCATCTGCTATGGAGTTAGGTTCACTTGTTACTTTTGTAATCTGTTTTGGATCTCCCAACTCCATGCTGGTTGATTTGTGCATTTTCATAAAATTGCAAAGGTGTGCAAACCTTTACTATAATTTCAAAAGCCAGAGAGGGGATCTCCTTTTTCTCCCCCGCCATGCCAATCTCCTTCTTTCCTTCTTTTCACTCCTGTCCCACTGCTCCCCACTCCAGTAGGCAACCATTTGCTTAATTTGTAGTTTACATTCCCTTATTTCTTTTGCACAAAAGACTAGATACATATGCATTTTTTATATCCTTGTTTTACAAGGGTAGCAAACTATAGGTACTACTTGACATTTTGCTATTTCATTTTAACAGCATGTTCTGGAAATCACTCCACACAAATTCACAGAACTCTTCCTCATTGTTTTTTGTAATGTCTGTGTAGCCATCCACTGTGTGGGTGTAGTACAGTTTATACAACCATTCTCCCATAAATGGACATTCGGGTCATTTTGAACATTTTACAATTACAAATAATGCTACAATGAGTACCCTTGTGCATGTGTATTTTTGTGTCGTTGGAGATAAATCTGCAGGACAGATCTATAGCTATAAACTGGGTTAAAAGTCAAGTGCATATGTAGTGATGTTAGTTATTGAAAAATTTTCCTCTAGAGTGCCTATTTTTCTACGGCTTTACTGACAGAAAATAAGTCACATTTTTAAACATTGGCCAAATGAATTGGCAAATAATAGCATCGCAGAGCTGGTTTAATTGCTGTGTCACTTACTCTGACTAAAGTTAAACATTGTTTTCATTATTTGATGACCTGTTTGGAATAATCAGTTTATGTCTTTTTTATTAATATATTTCTCTATGAAGTCTTTGATCCTTTTCTCCTCAGTTTTAAAAGTTCTTTATTTTATTGGGAATATTAACTCATTGTCTGTGGTACATTTATGTTGTAAATATTTTTCCCAAACTCTCTGTTTATGGTACTTTTTTGAATAAAAACTTTTTAAAATGTTTATATAATTAAATTTACTAATCTTTTTCCTTTTGTTATTCCTAGGATTTTAGTCATTCATCATATATTTACTGACTTAAATATGGCATGTCGTTGCTTCTAGACATCTCAACAGACATAGTTTTACCCAATCAAAGATAAATTTTAAACTAAACAGGCTTAATCATCCAAGGAAGAAATAACCTGTATTTAGTTCTTAGAGTCCCTCTCCTATTTGAACAGTGTTACTGAAGGAAACAGGGTTCTTTTGCCCACACACTATGGAAAGCCAATCACTGAAGCATAAGGTTTTTACAGAGAAAATAGTATTTTGCAAGGATGCTGAGAAAGGAGATAGGAGTCTGGCTCAAATCTGTCTCCCTGAGCTGGGCGCGGGGGCAGGTTTTATGTGCAGAGGGTAATGAGACTTGATCTGACTTGATTATGGATCATGTCATGTGTCCGCTTCTTAATTCAGTCCCCATTCCTTGATCCAAGCACTTAGGTTCCACCTGTGATTATATACTTGGGTCATCTGGGCATGGTCAGGTTACTGTAACTTGCAGCCTAGGGAGGCCATGGCAACTGGAAAACAACTCACCATTTTATTATGCAAAGTTGAACCAGATTGAGCTAGTTCTGTGGTTACAACAGAAACAAATTAGAATTATTCTAGGCTCTAAGCAGAAGGTTTATCAGGTTCCTAATTTTTGCCCAGTGATTTCTCATTTGCTAACTAACCTTGGATTTCTGTTTAGACATATTTCAGGGCTCTGTTTAATATGTGATTTCACTTGTGACTCAGAAAAATTCTGTCTCCTGGAAAAATAGAAATCTCTTAGTAGTTAGCTACCATCTTCTACCTACCTAAGAGTTAGCAAAACAAATGTTTAACACACATAACAGCCTATAGATTCCATATATGTACATAAACACATGTTTTACAGAAGACCATTGTGTCAGCAACAATCATTGATTGTTAGCATGATTTCCTGCTTAAAAAATAAGCTCTGTGCCAGATGCTGTGGGTCCTACATTATAACATGCAGCTGCTGCCATTATGGGACTCATAGTCTTATCAAAAAGCTAAAGTAAACATACATGTAAGAGGTAGATTACCACAAGAAATTGTCTACAATCAAGAGTTTGTCTCTAGAATGCAGAGTGCTGGCTCTAGGCAAGGAGTCATTAAAGAAGGGAGAAATTAGGGAGGGCTGTGTAAAGTGAATTTTGAACCAAGCTGGTGTACAGTGAATTTTGAGCCAAGCCTTGAGAAATGGGTAGGGTTTGGATGGACAATAAAAAAGAGGAGTAGGCTAGAAGGGGACCATTCCCTCTATTATTAAATTATACTGAGCTGAGTACCTACCATGTGCAAAATTAATAAACACTGACTACATATAAGATGAGCATAAAGTTCATGTGCACTCTGTATAAACTACAAAACGTTATAACCACTTTGTAACACTGACTTTCTCCTTACAAAGTACACATGGAGATACACATTCCAGAAGACTGCCTCATTATTTTAAGGTCCTCAAAGTGCTTTTTTTTGTTTGTTTGTTTGTTTGTTTGGACAGTCTCACTCTGTCGCCCTGGGTAGAGTGTTATGGCATCATAGCTGATAGCAACTTTAAACACTTGGGCTCAGGAGATCCTCCTGCCTTAGCCTCCCGAGTAACTGGGACTATAGGCACCCACCGCAACACCTAGCTAGTTTTTCTATTTTTAGTAGAGATGGGGGTCTTGGTCATGCTCAGACTGGTCTTAAACTCCTGACCTCAAGCAATCCACCCGCCTTTGCCTCCCAGAGTGCCAGAATTACAGGCGTGATCCACCACAATTGGCCACCTCAAAGTACTTTTGGCTGAAATAACACAGAGTAACACTCCACAGGGCCTCCTCATTATTTTAAGATTTTCAAAGTGCTTTCTGGCTGAAATGTTTTAGATAAGATCTACCCAAGCATAGATTCTAAAGGGTTAGAGGTAGTCTTACCTGGTATATTTGTGAAACCTACAGAAAATAGTTCCTTTCCATTTTTCACTCTCCCAGAGACCCTTTAAGATTTGTCTACTCCTTCCTTTCCTTAGCAATAGTATTGAATAGTGAGTAGTATAATCTTCATTTCACTGGTGAAGAAACTGAGATTTATGAAGTCAAAAATGTTTTCACACAAGAGATAGAGGGAGACCCAGGGCCAGAGTGGTGGAGTAGCTTATTCCAGTGTTCCTTTTCTCGTCTGAAGGGGAAGGTGACCTTGGAACTGAGATGAGTCTAGATGGAGTCTGGGCAACAATTCCCAAGCACCAGCCCAGGTGTGTGCAGCCTAGATCAAGCACAATCCGGCTTGGTCATTAACTACCTCTTGTAGTTATGAACAATTCCTTTCCATTTCCAGATCGCAGCCTTTTCTTTTGAAAAATGAGGGGTTTGGACTGGGTAGTCTCCTAATGCTCCTCAATGACCCTCAAGTGCTAACAGTCTCTGTTTCTAAGCTCCCAGTCAGATCATGCTGCATTCTTCTCTGCTTAGTCATCAGAATGTTCAGCCGAGCTCCACTCAGTGTGGGAAGGCACCTGGGCTAGCTGAACTCTTGAAACACCATCCACTTCCATCCTTGCCAGTGAGGCCCCACAAGCATGCCGCATTCACACCACTTCCGGGGCCTTTGATGGCAGTAACTGAGAACCGTGAGCTATAGAATGAGAGATAGGAACATAGTGGAGGAAAGAATTTGCCTCTGATGTGGATATCTTATGTTAGAGGATTTTGTACTCAAGTAGCAAGAAATGTTATAAAAGAATCACTGGGAAAAGTGAGGTCTCCTAGCCCCTGCTCTGAGCAGCAGTGTGGAAAATGAAGTGGAAAAAGCTAAATTTACAGATTATCTAGGGAAGCTGAAATCCAGCAGTAAGATATTAAACACAAAAGAGCTGGAGTTAACATGAGGCGTTATTGGTTTGGGGAGATGGGCTATTTCCCCAAGGTCCGTAATTAGAACCAGGAACCTTTTGCATGTAATTAAGAGTAAGAAATTGGTTTAACAACTACAGCTGAGTAAGTCTGAAACATTTTTTTCCCTAACTAGCATTTGGGATTAAGAGTGGGCTTTTTTTTTTTTTCCTCTTGCTTGTGAAATGTGAGAGTTTCCTTACTATTTAGGAAATTGAGGCAAATTTTACTTCCATAAGCATTGTTGCTAATAATAATAGGATATGTTTTGCATATGTGATGTGAAATCAACAAGATGCCCTACAGAAGCTAGATGGCCTTTGAGGCACTTTTCCCCCCCTCAAGGAAGCTGTCACTGAGCAGCTGATTAATTACTGTAATAATCATAATTTTTATAAATTTTAAAAAAAATTCTCTTCCCATTCATTAAGTACACTGCAGATAGGTGCCAGAGGTAATTATTGTCTAGAAGTACTTCCGAATTATCTTTTCTAATCCAGCCATGCTGACATTTTTGAGAGGAAAAAAAGTGTTTAGTCTTTCCTCTTATGAACAGGGTGACATTTGAATATGCAAACTGTGTCAAAGTCTGCCCTGTGGATGTTTTCTGGAGGTATGATTTATGAGGCCAGCCTATGGTAGTTGCTATCACACTAGGAGAAAGGTCATTAGACAAAGGAGCTCTACCTACTGGGGTCTCCAGCCCATTTTGTGATATTTTAATTGTTGCTCTTGTGCTAACTTACAGGCGTGCTTTGTGGGTGAACTGTGTGGACATTAGTTTGTCTGGGCTTTGTAGATACCCCCGAAAGTTTGTGGTGTGGTTTGTACCAAATTTTCACCCCTCCTGAGGAGTCAAGGATGTTGAGTATAAGGAAAGCCTCTGGAAAATCTAAAAATCTCATTTTAGTCTATGGGTTCAATTTTCTCCCCAAGGCAAATAATCATTTCCGAAGCACATAATATATTGGCAGCTCTAAACCTGGAGTTGTAAAGAAGCTGAGCTGTTTGCAATTCACCTTCTGTGAGACTGACTGGGTGCAGTGCCCTTCCATAAGCCTCATGGTAAATACCGCAGAGTGAAATCACGCAGTCTTAGAACTAGAAAGCCTTCATACGTCATCCTCTTTAATCCCTTCTCTCACCGTGGGTTTCCTCTGTCACACCCTGAGAGTGGTCATTCAGTTTCTGCTTAAATATCTCCAAAGATAAGAAATTCGCTTTCCAGTCTCTAAGAAGCCCCATCCATTTCTGGACAGCTCTGAAACTACACTTTTATTTTTTGAAAGCACTGAAACTCTTCTCCATGTAAGTACTGCCAGTTTCGTCCCAGCTACATCTGCTGAAACAAGGTGGAAGAATCCTCTCATATCTCCAAGGAGGCCCAAAGAAAGTTATCCCATAAATCTGTTCAGCTCTCCACTAATTATTTTCTCAGCGGAGCATGATTTTGCATCCACCCTTCATTTGTTAGGATAACACTTATTTGTTTTTTAACCACGACAATAGACACAATGGATTGTGGTCACACAGAGGTGCCTTGTGTTACATATACTTTCTAATGTCCGAGATACAACTCTATCCCTTTATTTTCCATTAGAGAGGTTTATGGGGAAGGAAAAAAATCTGGCATTATTACCATCTTGAATATTTGGATCTATAATGGTGATTTTAACTATAAGTAACAAAAAAACTCCAACTCAAATCAGTTAAATTTTGTATTGAGTAGATGCTCACATAATAAGAAATGTAGAGGTTGGATAGGACTTCAGGATTGCCTGATCTGATGATGCAATGATTTCATAAAGGATCCTGGTTTTTTCCAGATCTCTCTTTGACCATCTGCACCATCCGTTAATTCTGATTGCTTGCATGCTGTAGAACGGCTGCCAGCAGCAAGCATGGCTATTTGCTTTCTTTAACATGTCTGACAGGGAGAGAAAGGCTGATTTCTCCTCACTCTTCCCAAGAACTAGGAAGAATTTTCTTCAGCAACTTTCTTGTGGAGTATCAGCTGACCAGAAATGGGTCACATACCTATTCAAAATCTATCACAGGTAAAAAATGAATCTAAGAACTAGGCCTAGATTCATCAGGGTCCACTCCCAGAGCTGGAGATGGAGTTTCGCCCCGAGTCCCATAGAGATAAGTATCTGAGTCTCCTGGGGCTGCTTTAACAAAATACCTTGGATTGGGTAATTTGTACATAATATAACTTTATTTCGCACAGTTCTGGAGGCAGGGCAGTCCAAGATCAAGGTACCATCACTTTCAGTATCTGGTGAGTGCTTGAGCTCTGCTTCCAAGATGGCACCTGGCTGTTGCATTTTCTAGAGGGGAGGAATGCTGTGTCCTCACACAGTAGAAGAGTGGAAGGCCCAAGCCATCTCTGCAGCCTTTTTTATAAGGGCATTCATCCTTTTCATATGGACACAGTCACTTAATCACTTTACAAAAGTCATTTTTTAATGCCACCACACTGAGGATTAAGTTTCAACATATGAATTTTAGAAGCACACATACACGCAACCCACAGCAATGAGTGATTGGCTGACACAAGATTGAAGTTTTAAGTAGGGCATAGGCAACCAGCATTGTGCAATAGACTATTGTAAGGCAAAGCTAAATATCTACAAAGTTCAATGTCTTTTAGCTAATAACACATTTGGAGGTGTGTTTCTTAATCATTTGTCTCTTGGCTCTCAGATCCAGATTTTCACCCTTCTTTGAGGTCCTTTGAACACAATAGTGTTACAAACCTGTAAACTCCATTTCCCTGACCTCTATCCCAAATGGCTTACCGTCAGACTCCCCTACCAGGATGAGGAGTTGCAGGGAGACTGAAAGGCAGGAGGAAAGTGAAAAAACATTAGTTGTTGGGTTCTGTCAGTGTCTTCAACAGAAGCATCCGCAGATACCAGGGAATGTGGCTCCTGAGTTCCTGCTTAGAAAGCACAATTCCAGCAGAAATGGCAATAGTGAGCACCCCTGCAGCCTCAGTAACAGCGCTCAGGGGCAGCAGACCTGGCCTTATCTCTCAGTGGATCTCCAATAAAAGTTATGGCAGTAAGGATGATTAACATACCTTCTATTCAATGGGTATCTACAAAGTGACTCCACACTTGGTATTTATATAACTTAGGGAGGAAGACTTATCCATCACCAAATTTAAGGATCTTTGGATAAAAGGCCTTATTACCAAAGAAAAGTCTTCTCTACTTAAATTAATAACCTGTAAGCTTACACTTCTTGGTATTGAGTACTATCTCCTCCTGTCTTTTATTTTGTGATAGCAGAAAGACTTTTTCTCCCAAGGCAGTGAATCTCCAGTTGTGATTGTGTGCTGAGACATAATTAATTGGGAAGTGCGTAAAGCAGTTTTCAGATAGGAAAACAAAACCAATTTAGACATTCAAAGGAGAAGGAATTTAATGCATAGAATTGGTCAGAAAATTATTGGAGTACTTTAATCCTTAGGGAAGATACTGGCACAACAAGGACCTTAAGTGACTTCTTTGAACTAGCCATCCTAGTTGTCAGCATCAGGGTACCAGGTGTTGACTGATCCCTTGAAAAGTGTATCATGGTGGACAAGTTCAACATACAGATAGATTTTTAATTAGTACAAGTTGGGGCAGTGTTCATGCCTTGTGGACCCTGAAAAGTGGTTCCAGGGGTTCTAACAATGGCTGCAGTAGCAGAGCATGCTTCAGCAGCCTCCGGGACCAGCATCCTTCATTCTATTTTTCCAGCTCATGGTGTGATAAACTCCTTACAATGACAGGTAGTCTTGTTTACCATTTTTGCTTCTTCAATCCTTCCAATAATTCTGTAACCAAGTCTCCAAATTAAATTTCCCCTGTTTGAAATACCCAGATTAGTTTCTGCTTCCTTGCTTGCATGCTAACTGATACAACTTCAAGCTGATGGAAATCAGTTTCCCTGTCACAGAAAATGCTTGAAATGTGAGCCCTAAATTTCCCGCTTTGCTGGAGGTAACAGCATATAACTTCTGCCTACATTACCCCTGTTTTATTTAGGATTAGCTTTTGTGGGGCGAGGGGAGTGATTGTAAGGAGCAGAAATTCATTGAAACTATCTTAAAATAATAAAAAGGAGATTGTGCTAGTTATTTTTGTGTGTGTGGACTAGAACGGAAACTGGCCCTGTCATTCTATCAGAAGCAGTGCAATTCTAGAAATCACTCTCTCTTCCTCAGGGCCGGGTGGACAGTCTCTCGTGCCGCCCCCCGTGCCCTCTTCTCCTATTGATCGCTGATTCTTCCTCCAGACTCCTCCATAGTCATCGCTTCTGTCTCCTCATAGTTTAGCCTCCACTTGACCTCTCCAACCCTCATCTCTATTGAAACCTATGCTGTTTCCCAATTCCAATTCTATAAGAAATAAATCTGATTTGCCCTAGCACATGCCACAGGTCTTTGACTACCCTGGTTTATTGGCTGCTCTTGGGTCAGATTCTACCCGAAGTCCAAGTAGCTGTGCTGTGGGGTAAGAGGAGGGGTTCTTGTTGTAGAAATAAAGCCCTACGGCTTGTTTCAGATTGAGGGGCCAGAAACAATGTTGACATGTCTGACATAAATCTCAAAACAGATAGACAGTTCCTGAGTCATAAAGATCTGATTGATTTATGACGCCCACTTAAGAAGGGAGGCTATCACAGGTAATAGGTAAATGTACCTGTTTCAACTTACATACAAATCCAACTCAGGAACAAACCTATAGAACCTATCTTTTTCATAACCAGGGGACTGTCTGTATTATTTTTCTGGCCACACACTCACATAGCCACACATAACCTAAGTTGAATGCTATGCTTTTATGATATTTTTTTTCTCTTAAGGCTGCCATGTTAATATGTATAAAAAAATCTTATGAAATGGAGGTACACAGGAATTATTAATATCTTCTCTGAACATTATACATGTTAGGAAATGTCCTTCATATTCAAACAAACTTGACCGTGAAAGAAGATACTAGATATGTATTAAGTATATGAAATAATAAAAACAAAAGACAAAAAAAAAAAAAGACAGAATCAGGTAGATCCAGATTCAAAATATTATTTTCAAAATTTAATGTTGTTATATGTGAAGCCACTGAACTATACAATAGTTATCCCCATTGAAGTTTATTTATTTATTTTTTGAGACAGAGTTTCAATTTGTCGCCCTCAGTAGAATGCTGTGCTGTCACAGCTCATAGCAACCTCAAACTCTTAGGCTCAAGCGATTCTCTTGTCACAGCCTCCCAAGTAGCTGGGACTACAGGTGCCTGCTACAATGCCTGGCCATTTTTCTGTTGTAGTTGTCACTGTTGTTTAGCTGGACCAGGCCAGATTCAAATCCACCAGCCTGGGTGTATGTGGCTGGCACCATAACCATTGTGCTACAGGTGCTGAGCCTGCCATTGAAGTTTATATTCTAACTTAACAGGGAGGCAAAATAAATAATATATTTGTATGATAAGGGTCTAATGCTGGATCAGCTTTTAAAAATGAACTGAGTCATGTTTAGAAGATATCAATAGTGTCTTTAAAACCTTTTAGAAGAAACTCTGTGGCCGGGTGAAGTGGCTCATGCCAGTAATACTCGCACTCTGGGAGGAACACTTGAGGTCACGAGTTCAAGATCAGTCTGAGCAATGTAGCAAGACCCCATCTCTACCAAAAAAAATAGAAAAATTAGCTGTGCATGGTGGTGCATACCTGTAGTCCTAGCTACTTAGAAGACTAAGGCATCACTTGAGCCCAGGAGGTTGCATTGAGCTATGATGACACCACTGCTCTCATGCCTGAGCAACATAGTCAGACCTTGTCTCAAAAAAAAAAAAAAACCAACAACAACAACAACAACAAACTGTGGAAAAAGTAACTGATTAAATTTATTTTATTCCATTGTTTATTTTTACAAGTGTCAAAGGACCAAAGAAACTTAGGTCTAGAGGACTGTGCCTGGACCACTTATACTGCTCCTCGGGTCTTTTCTTCCAGCCACCTTGTTATTCCTTGCAGATTCCCTTCCTGGATCTTCATCCACGTCCCTACATACACTTGGGCCAGTGCCCTCCTGATACGTTTAGTTAACTCTGATGTTGCTCCCTCACGTCCATTCCTGCTTCTTCAACTGCCTTAGACTTTTCCCTTCATTTTATTGTTTCTGCACTTTGTGGTTGGTTTGTGGCACAAAGCGTTGGTGGATGCCTGAGAGACAGAATGATCAATATGACGCCAAGTCACATTTATTTCTAATACAGCTTCTGAGCCAGGTCAGAGGGAACCTGTTTAAAGCCATGATCAAAGCTGTGAACTTCAAAGCCAAAATCCCATTCCACAGCCTGGATCTGTTTCTTGTGTTGATTTAGGGGATCTTTGTTTTGATCCTCTTCTCCGTTCTCTCCTTTAGAATTTCACTTACACAAATAAATATTTCAGAATCCCAAAGAAAGACCATGAGGCTATTTTTCAATTCCACCATGACACTTCCCCTCCAACTCAATGTTACCTACTTTTTAAAAACTTCTTGTTTTTTATCCTGCTCAGATGAATTCAATATTTTTCTTTGATTTTAATCAATATTTGATTTTTTTTCTTCTCACTCACCTTCATCTCTCTCCTGGCACATTGACATATCCTGTTTGTTATCTCTTTTATTTATTTATTTTTTAATCTAAATAGAAAAGGTGGTTGCTTTTGCCAGTGATGCAAATCCAACTTTCTGGTTATTCAGTTGAGATCAATGCCTGCCTGGGAGACTGCACATACTACACCCATGAGGCTGCAACATCTGTCAGTAGGAGTGAGATGGGCAATCTGTGAAGTAGCAAAGAGCCAGCTCATAGACCAATGTCACGGACAGGCCCACTGGGAAGCTAGCCTCCCCTGCTGCATCCCCTGTCTTTCCCCAGAGGAGTAGGCTATTAACCTGTTCCGAAGCCCCTTAGAGATTGCCCATAATCCAAATATAAAAATCTGTTAAGTAAACAAAACACAACAGCACTGGAGAGGACTTACACGGAGTGACTTCATGGTTGTCAATAGACACCCAGCTGCGTGGCTCCCAGGATGGCAGGACTGGAGATCACAAGAAGAATTCTGACTAATGTGAGGACACAGTTTAGGTCAAGAGCTCTGCCATGGCAGAAAGCCTGGGCAGTGCCATGAAAGTATTATAGAAAGTTGGGCCAAGCACTGACTGCCCCTCAGGGACCTCTTGGCTGGGGGCTCTTAGGCAAGTCACTGAAGTGGGAAGCAGGAACTTAAGCCCTTAGAAATGGGTTTGTATGCAAGCGCCTCATTTATTTATCTCCCCATTTATTTAAATATTGCTTACTGAGCATCGACTACATGGAAGACACTGTCCTAGACACTGGGGAAGAAAACAATGAACAAAATTGAGATAATTCCTTCCTTTGTGACAGTTATAGCCCAGTAGAGAAGACAAACAATAAATGAATGAGTACATAAATAAATAAATACATACATACATAAAAACATAAAAATAGAATTTCAGCTGCATCGCAGGAAGGCATAAAAAGCAGCGTAAGTAAGTAGACTGACAAACTGGGGGTGGTCACTTACCAGGAAAGGGGTCATTGGGAAGTGAACTGAAGATGGAGGGATCCAGGCACCTATCCAGGGAAAGAACATGCTGTAAGTAGGACTAGAAAGGGCGTGAAGCAGAAATATGCTTGTTGTGCATGAGAGGCACAAGATATGAGAGGAGATGAGCAGGGGGAAGTGGGAAGAAAAATCCTAAAGAAGTTAAGAAACAGATGAGACAGGGCCTTACGGACCATGGCAGAGAGTTTGTATATTATTCTGATGGAGCTGAGACCCAAACGGTATCAGCATGGAGTCATGGTGGTGAGGATGAAGATGAATGTGGTGATCATGGGGAAGGTAATATTCAGTGGGTCAGACTTGGTTCCATCTCTGTAAAACTGAGCCCTAGGACACAGCCCTCCCCACTGGACTTTATAACGATTAAATGTTATTGAATGCAAAGTACGTGAAATAGTGCTCAGTGAAAGTTACTTTAGTTACTATTATGATCATCGAGGACCAGGCTATTTGTACTCACCATTTCAACCCTATTTTGACCTCCAAGTACATTTCAAATACAAATATTTTAATCAGAATTATGCTAACATCAATAAATTTTTGTGGAGAGAGTATTTTTTTCTAGTGAACTCCATTAAGCCAATTTAATTCCTTAATCAATGTTCCATATTGCACAATTTAATCATTTGTAATTTTTCCCATTTTCATTAGCATTATTTCTTTTCCATTTCAATTTTACGGCAAGATTTGAAATATGCCTGAAGTTTAAATGATGGAGTTAAGTGGCAGTTTCAATTTGGTATGGTTAAAATATCCTGCTACTTAAGAACCCTGTGGCTCAGGGAGGTTAGCTGACTTGCCCAAAGACATACAGCTACTAATTGACAGAGGTGAGAACCCAGCCCAACTCCTTCTAATTCTGGTACCATGTACTTGTCTAGATAAAAGAGAGAGAGACTGTAATAATGCTAATACTTACCTGCCAGGGTTAATGTGAAGCTTAACTGACATAATACACGAGAAAGCACTTTTATAAACTGTGAAGCACTATGTTATTGCTAGTAATAATAGACAGAAGACCCATCTCTGGGTTTAGTAGAGGACATGGATGAGTTCATTGCTAGCTGAGTACATTTACCTAGGTCAAGGAGTTTCTTTTCCTAAAGGTCTCGATTTTTTAAATGTATCACAAACCCACTTCAGCTTATCTTAAGAGCCTCTACCGAGGAAAAGTACAGATTTGGGAGCCTGTTGGGATTTGGCCTAAGATAGGTTAAGAACTAGCTACAAAGGCAGAGGTGATCTTTCAGAGTACCCTGGATATGTAAAACAACTTCACTTAGTGCTATAAAGTCCAAGTGGAGCCCATAAATCAGTTGAAAAGGGTCTAATTCAAACAATTCAGCATCCAGATGTTAGAGAAATGATGGTTCTTGGCAGAAGGGCCATTCAGTCATTCTTCTTTGAGTACTTAATATCTTGAGGTGCTGTTAGAGTCCAACAGGAGGAAAAGACACAATCTCATTCTCACAAAGCGCACAGCTTCCTAGGGAAGATAAGTATGCTAAAAACCAAGCGGGATCCAGTCTGAAAGCGAGGAGGCGGCACAGGGGAGGAACATCGACCCCTGTATGAGGAGACTTCCTCTGGAAAGATTTCCTTGGTGATAATTTTCAAGGACGCGTAGGAGTCATCAGATTAACAAATTAGAGAGTGTATGTCAGGGAAATGAAATTGCACATGCAAGGGACAGCGATCAAAGAGAAGAGGGCTTCCCAGGAACACAGACTCTGGCTTAGGAGCAGAGGGAATGAAGCAGGGGGGTAGAGAATGGCTCAGGTGCAGAGGGAGTAGGCAGAGAACGAGACTGAGTGCAAGTTCCTGCAAAGCAGAGAGACCATAGAGAAGCAGACTCACTCAGGGAAGGAGACTGGCAGAGACCAGGCCCGGTAAAAATCCAGGGTAGATGCTGAAGGGTGAAACAGAAACTACACCCACAGGTCATTTAGATAAGAACAGACGTTGCAACTGCTGCTAGACTAACTAGAAAACTAAATCCACCCTAAAGCAATGGGAAAATGAGCCTAACAGTGCCAGTTGTTCCTCAAGGCTACTCTCTTGGGCATTACCACTCGGCTGGGCATGGCCTCTCAATGGACGGTCCAGGACAGGTGGCACTAAGGCCACAGATGACTTTTTTAAAGGCATCTGACTGGGGCTAGAACAATCAGAGATTGATACAGTTCATAGCTCAGCAGTGTTTATGAGATCTAGAAGATAAGGTCATTGTTGATGAATTAATAGTAACAGCTACCATTTATGAAAGTCCTTTTATTTAATCCTTACTACAAGGCTGGGAGATAATTATTATTCCTGTTGTGTGTCTGACAAACATGAGGTGCTGAATCTTGCTTGAAGTGAATTTAAAGGTAACTTCTTGAAAGATAAGAACTTATGGATATTACTTGATGTGACAAAAGAGTGAACATTACCTTACATAGTAAAAGATGGGTTTGAGTTAAGGATCTCAGGAGTAGCTTGCCCTGGATTATCATGGTGAGTGGAAGAATCCAGAGTCAAAACCTGGGGTATTGTCCAGGGGAGAGTAAAGGAAGGAAGATTGGGGCAACTAAGTTGAGGGTCCTAACCATTGGCAATTTTTAAAAGAATAATTTGGTTGTTGGGGCCAGGAAGTTAGAAGCCTTCATTTCATATCTTTTTTAGGGCCTTCAAAATCTTTACATCTGCATGTTTGCCCCAGGAAAGGAATACTTGAAGCGACCAGATGCGGAGACTGTGTATACCCGATTTAAAGTCCTGGATATAACCATATCAGGACTGTCAACAAAGCCTGGAGGAGTTCGCCTTTCATAACGTGGACTCCGTGGCAGTTCTGTAATGGCACTCAAGGTGTGTGCAATTGAATTGTCTACAAATGTTTGAATCATGTCTCTCTCTGAATGAAAGGGATTCAACCTAGAATTTGAAATCTTTATGAACTGAACAGGCCATAAATTAAAGATTTTTTTTTTTTTTTTTTTTTACTTTCAGGCATTCAGACATTACTTACAAAGTCCTCAAGTATTCTCATGTTTTTGGTACGTCATAAAATAAAAAGGAAACTTGACTAATTTATTTTGCTTATTAGTACCAATTTTCTATGAATGAATATTAGGCTAGATTTTTTTTTTTGGGGGGGGGGGCAAGGAGGGCACTGAATTTTCTGTATCCCGGAGAACTGACTCACAGTAGATGCTCATTAAACTCCATTGTATAAAAGGATTGAATTTATCTTTTCTTTCATGTGCAATATATTTTAAAGTGGTTATATTGTAGTCCTTATAAAATACTGGCATTGAATTTTACATGAAGTCATATTTCACTCTAAGCTCTACTCCACCCTTTCAATATTTCCAAACAGTAAACTTTCATAGAAATTACATGACTGCTTCAAAACTGAGCAATTAAGTTTATTTTTATTTCCACAGCAATAAAAGAATGTAGACTAAAAGAATTTGGTGAATGAAGTCACAGAGACCCCTGCCTCCAAGTGATTCTATTATGATCCTCTTATAGGTACACCAGCTATCTTCAGGTGCATTTTTTAACCCATGCGATTGTCTTCTCTGTGGGCCTGTGAGCCTGGTACCATTGCTCCTTAGCAAAGGGTTAAGACAACATTTGTTCTTAGAGCTTTTTCCCCAAGATTTCCATTACTGCTATAAATTTTTCAGTTTGGCTTTTATGTAAATGTAGCAAGACAGGCAAGACAGAGAAATTTATTTGTAAGCTTTAAGGGAAAAAATGAGGAATCTGAAACTGTTTATTGAAAATAAATGAATATGGAACGTAGAATGGAAGCCAAAGAAGAAATGAATATTTTTTCTGAAGCACCACACAAACAAACTCTCAGAACAGCAGGTGGAGGCCCACGGGGACTGTTTCAGGGGCAACCAAGCATGTTGTACTTCCTCTGGCTACAGACAGGCCAGTGTCAAAATCCGAAGACTTGCTCTAAGAAGCCATGGATCCCACTGATGGCCAAATCCTGGGCTGGTTTTCAGAAAACCCTCAATTTGAGTCCTCTTTGCTCCATCATGATTGTGTCCTGAAACAGGTCATTTGATGTCTCTGACATCCCCACTTCTGATAGGCTGCTATTTTCAGTACCCTATATCCCTTGAAGGAGGGGTCTAGTTATTATTCACATCTATATACTCAGGGACTTTTATATATAGTAGGCCCTTAATACAATATGTTCTTAAAGGAATTTATCAAGAACTTTGATATATGTGGTGCTTTCTCAAGCACTCTGAGTTTTAAAAATAGGTTATATTAGAATTCAGGTGTGGCAAGTCCAACAGATCAGGAGAGGATGACCATTGAAAAGATAGTTTGAAAAACAATGTCTTCCCTTCTTCCCCTGCTACCCTTATTTACCCTTCACCTTTGGGCCCTGTATCCCAAAAAAAAGGTTAGAGGCAGTTAAATCAGGTCGAGGTCCAATATCACTGGCTCATTAACCAAGAATCTATTATTCTTCACTGCCCTCCAGAGCACCAATGACGGGTAAGATTACCAAAGCGGTGAAAACCTAAGACAGGATATGGAGAGGCTGCATGGTGGATTACATTCATAGTACCCAAAGACGGGTAAGATCACTCTGCATTCAGTCAACCTAAGACAGGGACCAAACCATTGATGTTTGTATCCCCATGACGGGT